>CM032633.1:33555957-33799763 GCA_019097785.1 Fraxinus excelsior
AGCATAATTATACCATTTCATGACGAAGTTACATCTTTGCAAATTTTAATAAATCATGTTTTCCCAAATATAGAAACATATGTTGATACTTTACATACGATGGGAAATCGTGTAATTCTTACGCCTAGAAATGAATGTGTTGATTATATTAACAGAATTTTACTTGATCAGATTCCTGGTGAAATTTTCACGTATTATAGCTTTGATGAGATGATTGACAAATCAGAACAAAACCTTCAGGAAGATTTCTTGAATACTTTAACTCCAAATGGTATTCCACCACATGAATTAAAGCTTGAGATAAATTGTCCTGTTATGTTGTTACGAAATATCAACCCTTCTGAAGGATTATGTAATGGAACACACCTTACCTGTAAGAAATTTAATAAGAATGTAATTCTTGCTGAAATTGCAACTGGCGAATATCGTGGAAAACATGTATTTCTACCAAGAATTCCTTTTGTACCTCTAAAAAATGATCAAACATCAATTCATTTTAAACGAACTCAATTTCCAATCAGACCATGTTTTGCAATGACAATAAATAAAGCACAAGGTCAAACACTTGATTATGTTGGTTTATATCTTCCTGAACCAGTCTTTTGTCATGGTCAACTGTACGTAGCATTATCAAGAGCTAAAACAAGTAAATCTTTAAAAGTTTTGTTAAAACCATCAAACAATGACAATTTACACAATATGTGTACAAAGAATGTTGTTTATAAAGAAATTCTTTCATTTATTCATTCATAAAAGTATAAGTAAGTATTTGTTTATTTATTTATTTCATAAATATTTTAAATGTATGTGTTTCTTATTTTTATACGGTGAACTTAATTACTGATAATTGTCTTTATTTTCATATGCAGGTATATTTCACACTATTCTCTTCTTATACTTGATCCGTATATATATGGATAGTTTTCACTCAACCTTGGATAGCTTCCACTCAACCTGGCTTCATTATTTGCTTCTGGTCGCAAAACTATGCTAGCTGTGCGTGACACATGTTTGCCCGAAAATATAACATTGTGATATGAGTTCTTTTATAACTATGAATGTATAATTTATTTTGCTATTATAATTTTCATGTCTCTAATTACAATTTTTTTTTTCAATTTTTTTTTTTGTATTCGTAAATAGCCATTAATAAACTACATTCTATATATATTCTATACACTTGAATTTAACTTTTATTCACTTTAAAAAATATTTCTAGAAAATATTGGTGCAAAAACAGAACACAATAAAATTTACAAATAAACACAAATAAAACAGAAGTATAATTAAAGTCGTCAGTATGCTTTTTATATAATATATACACATATCGACAAATTTTTTCGCCGACAATTATAGTAAAAATAAAGATATTTGTACATAACAACACGTGGATACACCACATTCGATCGGTAAAGACACGTACCTACGAATTTCAAAGTTTATCTTTCCAATAACATAATAAAAGAAATTATTTATTTCTGAACACTATTCATGCAGGTTTATCTTTCCAATAACGTATTAAAATAAATTATTTATTTATTACAACTGTTCATCCACTTCGTCCTATAAATAGCTTCGTCTTCACACTTTTTTTTACTTATACAAATCACAGACGAAACACAGTCATGTCTACACCATATAAACTTATCCCACAAATTGTCATTTCAGAAACTAATTGGTCCTCAAAGGTGGTTATCATCGGAAAGCAAATACCCAAAATTGCTCGTAATTCTAACACAAGATACCAAACTATGCTGCTGATGGATTTAGAGGTACAGTAACTGAATAAATTTTTGATTTTATTTTGTCTATATATTCTATAAGCACTTAACAAGTTCTTCTTAAGCACTTAACAAGTTCTGTTTAAACAGGGTAATGAAGTTACAGCAACTCTCTACGATACAAATATTACTGCACTTAACGATCAACTGGAACTGGGAAAAACCTATGTGATCTCAAATGCAACGGTGAAAGAAAATAAAAGTTCGTTTAGAAGAACAAGCTCCTCTGAACAAAAAATATGGACTATAACAGGAAGAACAAAGATTGAAGAAATAGATGAAAACAATTTAAACTTCGTCTTCTCACAATATCAACTTACTCCATTTCATCAACTAGAACGCCACATGGATCAAAACAGCAATATTAGTAAAATTTCTATCAAATATTATACAATTATAATTATATGTATGATTTTATGTATCGAAAAAATTATAACAATTTTTTTCTCAGGTGTAATATGAATAGTTGTGGACGTTAAACCAAAGAGAACTATCCAAACTCATTTTGGCACAGAGGCGGTTCTTCAGGATATCATTTTGATAGATAAAGAATTTCAAACAATGATATTAACGTTGTGGGACAGTTTTCTAGAACGAGAATGTCTTACGATTATAGCCAATCTGAACGACAGACCAATCATATGGGCTATAAATCTTAAGGTTTCTTCGTTTAACGGTATAAATGTTCATTTCATTTTTATTTATTTAAATACATCTACTTCCGACAAATATACCAACATTTATTATTTACTTTGCAGGTATTACTTTATCAACCAAAACTAACAGCACTTTCTTCATCAACTGCGACATACTGGCTGTGGCAGAGTACAAAGATTGGTACTTTAAATATAATAACAAATATATTTTACATTTTTATAAATCAATATAGACTGACTTTCTTCTCCAGGCTGCAAGTTAACAAAGAAAAACTTGACCAACTCACGCAAGATCATGGTTCTATTCCTCTCACACCACCGAAAATAATACCTCCCTCCGACGACAAATTTACGCCAATTGCTGAGTTACTAGGAATTCATCCTGAGGTAAGTCTTATCAAATATATATGTTCATTAATATAAATATATTCATTTCAAATTTCAACATTTTCTAACTGGTTATTGTGCAGAAAAAATTCTATTGGGTCCAAGCACGTTGGAAGATCATTTCAAAAACTCAAAAGTTCTGGTACATGTCATGCGATAACTGCAAAAAATTGTCGAACGCAGATCTTGGAGAAATTCACAAGTGCCGATTCTGTAAATGTGAATATGCAAAAGCTGTACCAAGGTAATTTATATTGTTCAGATTTTATTTATACGTCAACAGAATTAAAAATTCACGTCATATATCTCCTCAGAGCAAATGCTTTCGTGCATCTACAAGACGAATCTGGAATGATAGACGCAAGCATCATAGGCAGCGCTGCAGAAACATTGTTACAGTGTACTGGTAACGCAATAAGGACCCATTTTGAAAAGGTCAAATCACAATTTACATTCTTCAAAATTGTTTTCTTATTGTTAAATATTGTTTTCTTTACATTTCAATATTTCCAATTTGCAGGAACCAGATGTGGACATAAATAGTTTTATGAAAACTGAAAGTGAAAACGAAATAGATTCAATATTTTATCTGAAGGCAACACAAAAACGGCAAAATCCTTCGGAGTGCCATTTTGAAATTATCTTCACCTTCAACTCTTCAGAAAAAAATGAACCTTCACTTGCTGCAATCAATGAGACAAACTCAGATAAAAATTCAGCTGCAGGAGACAACAAAGATAGCAAGAAAAATAAAGGGAAAGCTAAGCCACAATCCTCAAATAGTGAACAATCCGGAAATACTCAAACAACAACTGCTGCAAAAAAGTCTCTCTTTCGATCAGATGATTCTCTTCAACCAAATTCCAATCTAGAGAAGAAAGCTCGCAAAAGTTGAGTCCTCAGTACATGAGTGACTTAAACTTTTCTTTTTTGAACCAGTGAAGACGCAGTGAAGACACCTCCTCCATACGTAAAATATAACTTTTGAAGGCAATATGAAGAGGTTTTGGATTTTTGTTATTTTCTAAAACAGATGAATAGGTTTTGGAAGATGCTTGTTTAGTCTTTCGTCTCGCTGTTTGTAAATATAAATAACAACTATATAAAATAACCATATTTCGTTATGAATTACTATTTATATATTAATATTTATATATTAAATTGATATACAAAAAAAATACAAAGAGACATGCCACAACTTTCCATCTCCCCATTTACCCCCAAGAAACATGAACATGAAGAAAATCATAAAGGAAAGAGAAATTTACGTAAATCTATTTTCATTTCTTCTCCATTACAAATTTGTTTCTACTTGTAAATATTTAAATATTTGTATTAATAGGTCGGAGCATTTGCGAAGAATCGACACTTGGAACCTCCGCAAGGATATCAATCTCCGCAGGGATATGAACGTTCACGCACGAGCTCCGGGGGACACTCGTACTTCCGCACGGGGAGAATCCAGCTCCGCGCGCGGGGAGATTACAACCTCCGCAAGCGGAGGCTGTAACCTCCGCACGCGGAGGTATTATACCTCCGCACGCGGAGGTTACAGCCTCCGCTTACGGAGGTTGTGATCTCCGCGCACGGAGAATAGAACCTCCGCGCGCGGAGAGTATATATTCATAAAAATATTTTTTTAAAATTTCTTTTCCCTTTTTTTTTCCTTAATATAAAAATTTTATTTCTCATTTTATATTATATCCATCATATTATTGAAATCAAAAAAATTATTACAAAACAGTTAATATTTTAGATAATTCAATAAATCCAACTATATAAATCCCTACAATAAATATTTACAATAACTAAATAAATAACTAAATAAATCCAATAACTAAATAAACAATCACAATAACTAAATAAATAACTAAATAGTTAAAAGAAATAAATAATTACAATAACTAAATAAATCCAATAAGTAAATAATTACAATAACTAAATAGAAATAATTACAATAACTAAATAAATAAATTTAGAAATAAATAATTACAATAACTAAATAAATAATTATAATAACTAAATAAATAAATTTAGAAATAAATAATTACAATAACTAAATAAATAACTAAATAGTTAAATAGCGGAGGTTTGAACATTATATATATTTATAAAAATATTTTTTCAAAATTTCTTTTCCCTTTTTTTTCCGTCATGTAAAAATTTTATTTATATCCATCATATTATTTAAATCAAAAAAATTATTACAAAACAGTTAATATTTTCGACAATTGAATAAATCCAACTGTATAAATCCCTACAATAACTAAATATTTACAATAACTAAATAAATCCAATAACTAAATAAATAATCAAAATAACTAAATAAATAACTAAATAGTTAAAAAAAAAAAATAATTACAATGACTAAATAAATCCAATAGTGACTAAATAAATGAAATAATTACAATAACTAAATAAATAAATTTAAAAATAAATAAATAACTAAATAGAAATACATAATTACAATAACTAAATAAATAAATTTAGAAATAATTACAATAACTAAATAAATAAATGTAGTAAATAAATAACTAAATAAATAACTAAATGAAAACATATAATTTGAAAAATTACCCTATCTTCTTCCATCTCCCCCAAAAATCCCTAAATTATCATTTCTCACAAATCAATCTCTCACTTCATTCACCCTCCATACCTCTACTCCATCTCTCTCAAGCAAGGTTTTGTAGTCCATCTTCAGCAAGGTTTTGCACTACAGGTAATCGGTCGGTGAGATCTGTCCTCCACAGGAGGATCTGAACCTCCGCCTGCGGAGGACAAAACCTCCGCTGGCGGAGGTTCAGACCTCCGCAAGCGGAGGTTCAGACCTCCGCCTGCGGAGGTTCTGGACCTCCGCAAGCGGAGGTCTCCGCCAGCGGAGGTTCTGGACCTCCGCAGGCGGAGGTCTCAACCTCCGCCAGCGGAGGTTCTGGACCTCCGCAGGCGGAGGTCCAGAACCTCCGCAAGCGGAGGTTCCGGAACCTCCGCTTGCGGAGGTTCCTGAACCTCCGCAAGCGGAGGTCTGAACCTCCGCCAGCGGAGGTTCTGGACCTCCGCTTGCGGAGGACTGAACCTCCGCACGCGGAGGCTCTGTCCTCCGCGTGCGGAGGACAAAAACTCCGCGGCGGAGGCCAAAACCTCCGCACGCGGAGTTCCACAGTTGCATATATTTTTTTATTTTTTATTTTTTTTAATTGAAGGTTATTTATTCTTGCAGATTGCAGATGTCTCTTGATTATATCGTTGCCCCAGATCAATGGTTCTCTGCCACCATCACCCAATTTCCATTGCTTCGGTACGTTAAAGATTTCATCCAACTTATTGACGAAGACAAACAGTCTTTAATATTTAGCAGCAGTTTGTGTGGGTTTATTTGTGGATATCTTTATAGAACAGAAGAGCAACAATTTTGTAGCAGATTAATACACGAGTTTATATTGAGGATCGTTGATTCAGGCAAAACAAATGAAATATGGTTCAAATTAAATAATCATTTTGCCAGATTTGGTATTCAAGAGTACTGTCTGATTACTGGATTACCTTGTCACGAAGTAACAGCAGAACTCGACTCCAGTGATGATCGACTTAGAAATATTTATTTTCACGGAAGTAAAAGAATCACTATGGTAATGCTTTTCGAAACATTTCATCAATGTGAAAATATGGAGGATAAATTCAAATTGGGATTAGTCATGTTAGTGGAGTGTGTTTTAAAACCTGTTGGAAGATATATTAATTATCAGACATTAGCCATGGTTGAAAATCTAGACGAATTTCTTATTTATCCATGGGGTCGTATATCGTATTTCGTTCTGTTGAATTCATTGCAACAACGCGCACAAAAACTGCGAAACAACCAACAGACAGATCAAAAATATTCCATACATGGATTTCCACTTGCATTTCAGGTATGTAATTTATATTTTTAATAAATTTTCATTTCCTTACCGAGTCAATTCTTGCCGTACAATATTAACTTCTTATAATTTTGCAGTGTTGGATATACGAAGCCTTTCCACAATTTGGGCAACAATTCGGTCGTCGCAAACGTAGAACCTTCCAGTTTCCCCGAATACATAAATGGAGACCAAACAAATTTCTGACTGAAAAAGTAATCAGAGATTTTTTTACCTCTATAACTGCTGAAAAGGTATTCTAAAATTCATTATAATCATTCAATAATATTCTACTATTAAATTATTCGTTTTAAAAATTAACAGAATCTTCTTCCATTGTTATAGATTGAAGTCATTCCAGTTCTGATACCCACGGAAGAAGAATCAGAAACAGTGTGGTGCACAACGCTGTCATTGACACCAGATAATGAACAACATATATTAGATGCTATCGGAAATGGAACATTCGCTAACATGACAGGAGAAATTCCGCATGCTACCACACAAGAACATCAAATGAATAATCCTGATCCAGGTACTTCATTTGAATTTGAAATACCGCCTGCTGACATACATGATACAGATGTGCCGGCCACTACATTTCAATTTGAGCCAATCCATGATACAGATGTGCCGGCCACTACATTTCAATTTGAGCCAGGTTCTTCCTCTTCTCGCCATAATTATGTAACAAAAGAACAGATGGAAGAACTTTTTGGCATCTACAAGCAACATTTGGTATCAGAAGTGTCTAATTTATACGATAATTTAAAGGCGGATATGATTCAAGAATCAAAAAATCATGAAGCTAGATACCAAACCATTCTTGACAACCAAACACAACTATTTGAACTACAGAAACAATCCCAACAAGACATCCAATCCATGAAATCCTTCATAGATACCAATATAAGTTCACTAAAATCTTCAGATGCTGAAAGGAATGAGAATATGCAGTTCCATTTGTCTACTTGGAAATCCAATATGGACACTATTGTAAATTCTCTACAACAAAACATTCCTCTAAATAAAGGTCGAACAAATGATGAATCTACATCATCATTTATATCTCCTTTGGAAGACTTTTTTGTGGATAAATACACAACCATAACAGATTGGATTGACAGAAATCCACCGGAGTAAGAAATCTACTTATACTCTATTATTTCATATATTATAATTTTCGTTATATTGTATTGAAACTGATATAATTTTTTTTTGTAGTCATTACTGGGATAATGGAAGCGGACACAAATACAGTCGAGATATGCTCTTGACTATACAAAATACATCTGAAGATCTACATATTTCGGTTAGTATAATATAGAAATAATAACTGCAATATTTGCAATGCATAAATAATGTCTCTAATTCAATTTATTTCTTTCAATAGATTCTTAACACAGAGTTAACACTATTGAGACGATTGATTCGTGATAAATCTCCTCGCGTCTCGAAAGAATATGCACTATTAGATTTCTCATTTGAAGATGAATGTACTCGTTATATGATATGGCAAAACAATGTCAGACAAGGCCTTGCGAAGGGAACTTCACCAAGCTCTATTGTGTTCCAGCAATATGTATCTGGCATCTTACCGATTTATGGAATTCCATGGAAAAAATGCAATTACCTACTAATTCCATGTACGACACCGGGCAATAATTGGTATCTTTATCTTGTGGATATACGCGAATGGAAATTTCAGATATATAATTGTAGCCACACCATTCGCTACCCAGACGAAATCAAGCTGCATGCAAAGGCGGTATTATTGTTAATTCAAGGGTTATTAATGCCCTCTGACAGACAGGGGTTAAGAAAATACGAAAACAAAAAAATGGACATACATATTATACCCTGTCCTGCTTCCAAAAACAGTGGGTGCGCATTCACATTACTTAAAATTACATTTACTCTTAAATTTACTTTCATATTAACATTACTAATAGTCTAATACTATATTGTATTATTTCAGGCCTAATTGTGGAGTATTTGTGCTCAAACACATTGAATGCTTACTTTTTGGACAACCAATTGAATCAATTTCATTGGACAAGATCAATATATACAGGCGAAAAATTGCAATCGATGTAGCTTTCGATGAATATTTCCTTCGCCCTTCTTAAATGTCAGGTAAAATATATATGTTCTATGTATTTCACTATCCAAAATTTATAAATTACGTCAGATGGTGTATATCTGCTTAGGTTAGGATACCAATTGTAGTTGTTGGTTACAAGGTAACAAATTTGTTTCCACGTGCTTCTACAGATACGTTCCATGAAGTGAAAGGAATCGTGATAGAAAAACACAGGTATTGCTACTTGTAACTTAATCTCATATATAGTGTAGCTCTACTCATAAATGCTCCTACATCATTTAGTCTCATGTTTGCTTTAGATACAAATTAGATTTTTAATACATTCTCCAATTCAAAAAGCGCTCTCATATGATTTTTTTGATCCTGCTCTAAGAAGTATTTCAATTGGAGATTCCTTCCTGCTGCTCAAACAAGTGTTGGAGGTGCTGCTAAATATTAGAAGTATTCAGGAAGGTAGCATAATTGGATTTCAACTGCACTTTACTATCAAATCATTGTATATATTTTCATATCTCCTAATACTGTATTTTATTTTAATCAATTAATATAATATTTAAGGATTTAAGGTTCTCGTTTTACGTTATTATCATTAAATAGCACGCTAATATTATCATTAAATAGCACGCTAATATTATCATTAAATAGCACGCTAATAAATATATAATAAGTACAAAACTCGTGCATAGCACGAGGCGACAACTAGTTTAATTAAAAATATGGATATAAGGAAAAAAAATGACTTTTTAATAGTCAAAGTAGCTGTTCACTACGTTGCCTATCATAGCACTTCGCAATTTATCAAAAATGGCGTTCTTTCAATTTGATTTATATTACTCAAATATCGAATTCTTGAAAATTGCAATTCTTATAAATACAATTTATTGTGTAAATTTTATTTAAGAATAATGTTATCCGACATCAGAAATGTTAGAACACAAGTTTATGTGACATCATGTGATAAGTTTAATTAAATATAAAATTATGTGATTCATTTAATTGAACATTTCATTTAATGTCATCAGTAGTGTCGTCTAAACTGATGTCAAACAAAATAGCAGTACTATTGACTAATTAGTGAGTATTCGTTTATAATTATTAGATTCCAATCAAAACACAAATTTCACCCACGTCATCAGCCACATTATGATCCCCCAATATGTGTACCTATAGCTTTATTCTCTATATTTAGCTTTAATATGTTATTGGATTAAAAATGTGGAGAAAATATTTTGTATTAACATATAATTATAACAATATACAATAGTAATATATTCGAATGTGAGTTGTATGAATCATTTTTTTGTCATTTCATTCTCGATCTTCTCGGATGTAATTCACTTGCTTTGTGAATAACGGGAATCGTAATCACTTCACCATTTAAGAGATGAAGGATGAGCCAAAAATCTCAAACAATGGCGACCTTGTGCAAACTTGCATCGTAACGTAACTCTCTAGTTCTTAAATATTTATTTAATATATTTTGTATTTTTATGAAATTATTAATCTATTGGACCCTCGGGACCCAAAAAAATTATTAGTTATTAGTATAGAGCGATTTATTTTGAATAATTTAGAGAAGTTATTAATTCATATGGATAATTCAAATGTTTCATACACATGAAACATTGTGCATGGAGAGAAAACTATATGTAGTTTGTTCCACGTAGAAATATTATAAACACATTGACCACCTTATATATGATTATACTTTGGAAGGATGTAATCACAAGTGACATAGATGCTCTTTTCACGTGAGAGCAGGGGGTGCAAATCCAGATCGAAATGCACATTGGGTCTTGAACTTGTGTATTGGCGCGACTTCCGCACACGAATGTTGAACCGAATGTACCAAAAATTGGTCCCTCTGGAGTGTCCACATTTTGCTTTCTACAACTTATCTTTGATGTTCTAAAACTATTGAAACTCCTAATTTATGCATGTGTTAATGGAGAGATTAACGGTCGGATTAAATGTGATTAATGGCTATAACTCCTTGTTTGTTAATTCCCCATTACAACCTATTTAAGCAGTCTTTTTCCTCCATTACACACACGAAATTCTCCTAGATTCTCGGAATACAAAACTTTCGGTTTCTATTTTCCTAGTTCTCTATTTTCAGTATTTCCATTTTCTGTCAAAACTCTTGATGCTAGTGTTCTAATATATATTCAGTTTGCCGAAATAGTTTCTATCGTGCACAGATCCTGGTGGTTTATCCGTTGTATCATAAGAAATAGACGTTCAACGAAACCTCGAGTATTTATGATGATGAAGTGAATCTATTTTTAAGAAAACTGTGTTTACATTTGGTTTAGTTTGAAAGTTTTTCCCTATTGTAATTCTAAACAGTTTATATTTCGGCTTCTAATTATCTATTATGTTCTTGTCAGTATAAATAAAGTATTATTTCCGAAATTATATTTTGTTAACACTTTCTTCTTCAGGTTATAATGTGTGAAAAAGAACATGTGTGACATCACAAGTGTTGACCGCAACTACAATTACCATAATTTTTATAATGAGGTGTCATTCTCCTAAAAGAGTGTGAAAACAGGACACACTGTGCAAATATAAAAACAAAAAAGACAATGATATATTTCTTTTTGGTACAAAATGATGCTAACATAGATATATTGAAAGGGAATAATAGTACTACAAAGAATAAATTTGAGAATATTGTTCCTTTATAAACTTGAGAATAATGTTCCTTAGACTGAGGATAGGGTGGCGTGGCAGATAAGACAGTGATTGTGTGTGTTTGTTTTCTTTTTTTATTATTAAAATTATTCAATCATGTATTGATATTTGTTCCTTTTGTCATTGAATCCGTCCCCGTGGTAGAACTCAAGATTTGATGTACAAACGGTAGATCATCTTTATGTGATGTGAAATGAAATAATATAAATATAAAATTCACTTTTATCGCCCTTATTATTTTATGTTATCTTACCCGGAAATCATCAACAATTTCTATATATATATAGCAATACTCCAATCTAAAGGGCATAGTAACTTGTAGTTATCCAAAATCTACAAGATTTCTCATTTGACACTAAAATTTACTATTCTTGTTCCACTAGAAAGTTACTATAGTATTAAAAACAGTAAATTACAAAGACCTATCTGGATATTTACGACGATGATAGACACCTCTTCCTTTTCAAAAGTTTTTGAAACCTCGCCTCACATTTTCCCCCTTTTTTGCCTCTGGTTTATATTATAGGGTTGGATAGGAAATGGGTGAAAATATGCAGATGAAAGGATTAGAAGTCTGAGTCCTTTAAGTTAGAATAATGTTATCCAACATTAATGATATTGAGCACCAGTTTATGTACTAGTGTATGATAGATTTTATTAAAAGTGAAATTATCTAATTTATTTAATTGAGCCTATAATTTAATGTCATTAGTGCTGTCATCTAAATTGGTTTTACATACTAGTAGTGCTAACTCTTTACGTTATGATTTAGTGTCAATAATTGCAATTTTAACTATTAAAGGTAGAAATTAGTGCTTTTTCACACTTCAAATGAGCATAAAGTTTAGATGATCTTTCATTTTCTTCTTTATTTTTCAAAAGTAACATTAGCTTGACTTGAGAAGACCAAGATTGCTTTAAAGGTAACCTACATAAAAGAATATGTAGACAAGAAGAAATGGAAATAGGACGAAGTCTAGGAACATGAAAAATGAGATTTCGGATCATTTCTTATCTTTAGTTAATAGAATATGACCCTTTGATTTTTAGATTGCGATGTCATACTTTAAATGTAGAATTCGCGATGGTTACTATCACTCGCTAAATCTTACACTATTTTATGACGAGCCATTGGTTAGAAAGATTTGTGATCAAGTGATCAATATATTCCTTGTTCTCACATTCCTAATTTTAAGATCGTGACGTCGTACTCCATATGGAGAGCTCATTACAGTTACTACTACAATGGACAAATACACATGCGACTAGTTGGAATTGGAAGACCATGTAAAAAATGAATAATGCATAGGTGATAAATAGTATTACTAGTAAGAAATAGAGGGCAATGATGCTTCTTGTTGGTATAAAATCTTGATGTTGACATAAATACATTGGAAGGGAATAATGGTACTTTAAAGGAGGCAAAGTAACTCGTAGTTATCCAAAAATGTACAAGATTTTTCATTTAGCACTGTTAAAATATGGGTTAATCCATTTGTACCTAATGGATTGTCTCCTCACATAATGTGCGGAGTTTGCGTGTATTTAAAAATTTCGACAATGTGATTCTCATCCCCGTTGTGAGTAGTAGGTAAAAATTTTGATAAAAAAAATTCGATACATGTAGTATGATCCTTAAAATATTCTTGCTTCATTGAAAGCTAACATAGTATTATAGATAATTTTATGTTTCTTATTCATGGAAAGCAAAATTTGTTATGAAAATTTCGAAAAACTTGATATGCCATTTGCTTCATCTCGTAAACAAAGCTTGTTTCGAAACTTTCGCAAAATCAGTTCCAAGATAGATAAATTAAACTTTTCGGACTCTCTTAAAGTATGTATGACATAGATTTTTAGCAAATAAAGTTTATTAAAGCCGGTAGGTATCATGAAATGTGTAGTTAGAAATTAGATAAATTTTATGAAATTTATAGTTAAAAAAGAAGTTCAATTTTTTTTTTTTTTTAATAGCAAAATTAACTTTACGAAACAAGCTTTTAATTTTCTAGGTAAACATTGATGTTAATATCCTAAAAAATTTCACTGTCTTAAGGGTTCGGGTTTTTTCTTTATATTTTTTTTCTATTTTTTCTTCCTCTTTATTTAATTCAAAATATGGATATAAGGGAAAAAAAAAAAATGACTTTTTAATAGTCAAAGTAGCTGTTCACTACGTTGCCTATCATAGCACTTCGCAATTTATCAAAAATGGCGTTCTTTCAATTTGATTTATATTACTCAAATATCGAATTCTTGAAAATTGCAATTCTTATAAATACAATTTATTGTGTACATTTGATTTAAGAATAATGTTATTCGACATCAGAAATGTTAGAACACAAGTTTATGTGACATCATGTGATAAGTTTAATTAAATATAAAATTATATGATTCATTTAATTGAACATTTCATTTAATGTCATCAGTACTGTCGTCTAAACTGATGTTAAACAAAATAGCAGTACTATTGACTAATTAGTGGTCTTTGCTTATAATTATTAGATTCCCATCAAAACACAAATTTCACCCACGTCGTCAGCCACATTATGATCCCCCAATATGTGTACCTATATCTTTATTCTCTAAATTTAGCTTTAATATGTTATTGGATTAAAAATGTGGAGAAAATATTTTGTAGTAACATATAATTATAACAATATACTATAGTAATATATTCGAATATGAGTTGTATGAATAATTTTTTGCCATTTCATTCTCGTTCTTCTCGGATGTAATTCACTTGCTTTGTGAATAACGGGAATCCTAATCACTTCTTGAGGACCATTTAAGAGATGAAGGATGAGTCAAAAATCTCAAACAATGGTGACCTTGTGCAAACTTGCATCGTAACGTAACTGTCTAGTTCTTAAATATTTATTTAATATATTTTGTATTTTTATGAAATTATTAATCTATTGGACCCTCGGGACCCAAAAAAAATTATTAGTTATTAGTATAGAGGGATTTATTTATTTATTTTGAATAATTTAGGGAAGTTATTAATTCATATGGATAATTCAAATGTTTCATACACATGAAACATTGTGCATGGAGAGAAAACTATATGTAGTTTGTTCCATGTCGAAATATTATAAACACATTGACCACCTTATATATGATTATACTTTGGAAGAATGTAATCACGAGTGACATAGATGCTCTTTTCACGTGAGAGCAGGGGATGCAAATCACAGACCGAAATGCACATTGGGCCTTGAACTTGTGTATTTGCGCGACTTCCGCACACGAATGTTGAACCGAATGGACCAAAAATTGGTCCCTCTGGAGTGTCCACATTTTGCTTTCTCCAACTTATCTTTGATGTTCTAAAACTATTGAAACTCCTAATTTATGCATGTGTTAATGGAGAGATTAACGGTCAGATTAAATGTGATTAATGGCTATAACTCCTTGTTTGTTAATTCCCCATTACAACCTATTTAAGCAATTTTTTTCCTCCATTACACACACGAAATTCTCCTAGATTCTCAGAATACAAAACTTTCTGTTTCTATTTTCGTGGTTCTCTATTTTCAGTATTTCCACTTTCTGTCAAAACTCTTGGTGCTAGTGTTCTGATATGTATTCAATTTGCCGAAATAATTTCTACCGTGCACAGATCCTGCTGGTTTATCTGTTGTATCCTAAGAAATAGACATTCAACGAAACCTCGAGTACTTATGATGATGGAGCGAATCTATTTTTAAGAAAACTGTGTTTACATTTGGTTCAGTTTGAAAGTTTTTTCCCTATTGTAATTCTAAACAGTTTATATTTCGGCTTCTAATTATCTATTATGTTCTTGTCAGTATAAATAAAGTATTATTTCTGCAATTATATTTTGATAACACTTTCTTCTTAAGGTTATAATGTGTGAAAAAGAACATGTATGACATCACAAGTGTTGACCGCAACTACAATTACCATAATTTTTAGGGCAAAGCCCATTTTACAGAAATTTGGTGCCCGGGCACCCCCCTATTTGTGGGGGGCCAGACAGGCACCAAATTTCTGGCACGGAAGGGTGATCCTAATTTTTATAATGAGGTGTCATTCTCCTAAAATAGTATGAAAACAGGACACACTGTGCAAATATAAAAACAAAAAAGACGATATATTTCTTGTTGGTACAAAATGATGCTGACATAGATATATTGAAAGGGAATAATAGTACTACAAAGAATAAATTTGAGAATAATGTTCCTTTATAAATTTGAGAATAATGTTCTTTAAACTGAGGATAGGGTGGTGTGGCAGATAAGACAGTGATTGTGTGTGTGTGTGTGTGTTTTTTTTTTTTTTTAAATTATTCAATCATGTATTGATATTTGTTCCTTTTGTCATTGAATCTGTCCCCGTGGTAGAACTCAAGATTTGATGTACAAACGGTAGATCATCTTTATGTGATGTGAAATGAAATAATATAAATATAAAATTCACTTTTATCGCCCTTATTATTTTATGTTATCTTACCTGGAAATCATCCACAATTTCTATATATATAGCAATACTCCAATCTAAAGGGCATAGTAACTTGTAGTTATCCAAAATCTACAAGATTTCTCATTTGACACTAAAATTTACTATTCTTGTTCCACTAGAAAGTTACTATAGTATTAAAAACAGTAAATTATAAAGACCTATCTAGATATTTATGATGATAATAGACACCTCTTCCCTTTTCAAAAATTAAACTTTTCGGACTCTCTTAAAGTATGTATGACATAGATTTTTAGCAAATAAAGTTTATTAAAGCCGGTAGGTATCATGAAATGTGTGGTTAGAAATTAGATAAATTTTATGAAATTTATAGTTAAAAATGAAGTTCAATTTTTTTTTTAATAGCAAAATTAACTTTACGAAACAAGCTTTTAATTTTCTAGGTAAACATTGATGTTAATATCCTAAAAAATTTCACTGTCTTAAGGGTTCGGGTTTTTTCTTTATATTTTTTTTTCTATTTTTTCTTCCTCTTTATTTAATTAAAAATATGGATATAAGGAAAAAAAAAATGACTTTTTAATAGTCAAAGTAGCTGTTCACTACGTTGCCTATCATAGCACTTCGCAATTTATCAAAAATGGCGTTCTTTCAATTTGATTTATATTACTCAAATATCGAATTCTTGAAAATTGCAATTCTTATAAATACAATTTATTGTGTACATTTGATTTAAGAATAATGTTATTTGACACCAGATATGTTAGACCACAAGTTTATGTGACATCATGGGATAAGTTTAATTAAATATAAAATTATGTGATTCATTTAATTGAACATTTCATTTAATGTCATCAGTGCTGTCGTCTAAGCTGATGTTAAACAAAATAGCAGTACTATTGACTAATTAGTGAGTATTCGTTTATAATTATTAGATTCCCATCAAAACACAAATTTCACCCACGTCATCAGCCACATTATGATCCCCCAATATGTGTACCTATAGCTTTATTCTCTAAATTTAGCTTCAATATGTTATTGGATTAAAAATGTGGAGAAAATATTTTGTATTAACATATAATTATAACAATATACAATAGTGATATATTCGAATGTGAGTTGTATGAATCATTTTTTGACATTTCATTCTCGATCTTCTCGGATGTAATTCACTTGCTTTGTGAATAACGGGAATCGTAATCACTTCACCATTTAAGAGATGAAGGATGAGCCAAAAATCTCAAACAATGGCGACCTTGTGCAAACTTGCATCGTAACGTAACTCTCTAGTTCTTAAATATTTATTTAATATATTTTGTATTTTTATGAAATTATTAATCTATTGGACCCTCGGGACCCAAAGAAATTATTAGTTATTAGTATAGAGGGATTTATTTATTTATTTTGAATAATTTAGAGAAGTTATTAATTCATATGGATAATTCAAATATTTCATACACATGAAACATTGTGCATGGAGAGAAAACTATATGTAGTTTGTTCCACGTAGAAATATTATAAACACATTGACCACCTTATATATGATTATACTTTGGAAGGATGTAATCACAAGTGACATAGATGCTCTTTTCACGTGAGAGCAGAGGATGCAAATCCAGAACGAAATGCACATTGGGTCTTGAACTTGTGTATTGGCGCGACTTCCGCACACGAATGTTGAACCGAATGTACCAAAAATTGGTCCATCGGAGTGTCCACATTTTGCTTTCTCCAACTTATCTTTGATGTTCAAAAACTATTGAAACTCCTAATTTATGCATGTGTTAATGGAGAGATTAACTGATTAATGGCTATAACTCCTTGTTTGTTAATTCCTCATTACAACCTATTTAAGCAATCTTTTTCCTCCATTACACACATGAAATTCTCCTAGATTCTCAGAATACAAAACTTTCGGTTTCTATTTTCCTGGTTCTCTATTTTCAGTATTTTCACTTTCTGTCAAAACTCTTGGTGCTAGTGTTCTGATATATATTCAATTTGCTGAAATAGTTTCTACCGTGCACAGATCCTGCTGGTTTATCAGTTGTATCCTAAGAAATAGACATTCAACGAAACCTCGAGTACTTATGATGATGAAGCGAATCTGTTTTTAAGAAAATTGTGTTTACACGGGCTTCAATTTGAAAGTTTTTTTCCCTTTTGTAATTATAAACAATTTATATTTCGGCTTCTAATTATCTATTATGTTCTTGTCAGTATAAATAAAGTATTATTTCCGCAATTATATTTTGATAACACTTTCTTCTTAAGGTTATAATGTGTGAAAAAGAACATGTGTGACATCCTACAATTACCATAATTTTTATAATGAGGTGTCATTCTCCTAAAATAGTGTGAAAACAGGACACACTGTGCAAATATAAAAACAAAAAAGACAATGATATATTTCTTGTTGGTACAAAATGATGCCGACATAGATATAGTGAAAGGGAATAATGGTACTACAAAGAATAAATTTGAGAATAATGTTCCTTAGACTGGGGATAGGGTGGTGTGGTAGATACAGACAGTGATTGTGTGTGTGTGTTTTCTTTTTTTTATTATTAAAATTATTCAATCATGTATTGATATTTGTTCCTTTTGTCATTGAATCCGTCCCCGTAGTAGAACTCAAGATTTGATGTACAAAGAACATCTTTATGTGATGTAAAATGAAATAATATAAATATAAAATTCACTTTTATCCCCCTTATTATTTTATGTTATCTTACATGGAAATAATCCACAATTTCTATATAATAGCAACTCTAATCTAAAGGGCAAAGTAACTTGTAGTTATCCAAAATCTGCAAGATTTCTCATTTGACACTAAAATTTACTATTCTTGTTCCACTAGAAAGTTACTATAGTATTAAAAACAGTAAATTACAAAGACCTATCTGGATATTTATGACGATAATAGACACCTCTTCCCTTTTCAAAAATTTTAGAAACCTCAACTCTTACATTTTCCCCCTTTTTTGCCTCTAGTTTATATTCTTGGATTGGATCGGAAATGGGTGCAAATATGCATGAATATAGACATATGAAAGGATTAAAAGTCTGAGTCCTTTAAGTTAGAATAATGATATTCAGTATCAGTGGTGCTGCGCACCAATTTATGTGCTAGTGTATGATATATTTTATTAAAAGTGAAATTATCTAATTTATTTAATTGAGCCTATAATTTAATGTCATTAGTGCTGTCATCTAAATTGGTTTTACATACTAGTAGTGCTAACTCTTTACGTTATGATTTAGTGTCAATAATTGCAATTTTAACTATTAAAGGTGGAAATTAGTGCTTTTTCACGCTTCAAATGAGCATAAAGTTTAGGATCTTTCATTTTCTTCTTTATTTTTCAAAAGTAACATTAGCTTGACTTGAGAAGACCAAGATTGCTTTAAAAGTAACCTACAGAAAAGAATATGTAGACAAGAAGAAATGGAAATAGGACGAAGTCTAGGAACATGAAAAATGAGATTTCGGATCATTTCTTATCTTTAGTTAACAGAATATGACCCTTTGATTTTTAGATTGCGATGTCATACTTTAAATGTAGAATTCGCGATGGTTACTATCACTCGCTAAATCTTACACTATTTTATGACGAGCCATTGGTTAGAAAGATTTGTGATCAAGTGATCAATATATTCCTTGTTCTCACATTCCTAATTTTAAGATCGTGACGTCGTACTCCATATGGAGAGCTCATTACAGTTACTACTACAATGGACAAATACACATGCGACTAGTTGGAATTGGAAGACCATGTAAAAAATGAATAATGCATAGGTGATAAATAGTATTACTAGTAAGAAATAGAGGGCAATGATGCTTCTTGTTGGTATAAAATCTTGATGTTGACATAAATATTTTGGAAGGGAATAATGGTACTTTAAAGGAGGCAAAGTAACTTGTAGTTATCCAAAAATGTACAAGATTTTTCATTTAGCACCATTAAAATATGGGTTAATCCATTTGTACATAATGGATTGTACATAATATATTATCTCCTCTTACATAATGTGTGGAGTTCGCGTGTATTTAAAAAATTCGATAATGTGGTTCATATTCCCATTGTGAGTAGTATGTAAAAAATTCGATAAAAAAATTCGACATATGTAGCACGATCCTTAAAATATTCTTGCTTCATTGAAAGCTAACATAGTATTATAGATAAATTTATGTTTCTTATTCATGGAAAGCAAAATTTGTTATGAAAATTTCGAAAAATTTGATATGCCATTTGCTTCATCTCGCAAACAAAACTTTTCGGACTCTCTTAAAGTATGCATGACATAGATTTTTAGCAAATAAAGTTTATTAAAGTCGATAGGTATCATGAAATGTGTGGTTAGAAATTAGATAAAAGTTGATAAATTTTATGAAATATATAGTTAAAAAAGAAATTAAATTATTTTTATTATTATTATTTTAGCAAAAATTAAATTTACGAAATAAGCTTTTAATTTTCTAGGTAAACATTGATGTTAATATCCTAAAAAATTTCACCGTCTTAAGGGTTCGGGTCTTTTCTTTATATTTTTCTTTATATTTTTTCTTCCTCTTTATTTAATTCAAAATATGGATATAAGAAAAAAAAAAAAATTACTTTTTAATAGTCAAAGTAGCGGTTCACTACGTTGCCTATCATGGCACTTCGCAATTTATCAAAAATGGTGTTCTTTCTATTTGATTTATATTATAAATACAATATTGAATTCTGGAAAATTGCAATTCTTATAAATACAATTTATTGTGTACATTTGATTTAAGAATAATGTTATCCGAATAATGTTAGAACACAAGTTTTATGTGACATCATGTGATAAGTTTAATTAAATATAAAATTATTGTATTATAAATACAATATTGAATTTTGGAAAATTGCAATTCTTATAAATACAATTTATTGTGTACATTTGATTTAAGAATAATGTTATCCGACACCAGTAATGTTAGAACACAAGTTTTATGTGACATCATGTGATAAGTTTAATTAAATATAAAATTATGTGATTTATTTAATTGAACATTTCATTTAATGTCATAAGTGCTGCCGTCTAAACTGACGTTAAACAAAATAGCAGTACTATTGACTAATTAGTGAGTCTTCGTTTATAATTATTAGATTCCAATCAAAACACAAATTTCACCCACGTCATCAGCCACATTATGATCCCCCAATATGTGTACCTATAGCTTTATTCTCTATATTTAGCTTTAATATGTTATTGGATTAAAAATGTGGAGAAAATATTTTGTATTAACATATAATTATAACAATATACAATAGTAATATATTCGAATATGAGTTGTACGAATCATTTTTTTGTCATTTCATTCTCGTTCTTCTCGGATGTATTTTTTGGGAGAAGAAATAGAGTTTTGAATAGTATTTTTTGGAGAATGTGTGGTTGAAAAATAAAGTAATTTTTTGGTTTGTGTGTAAACTATTTTATTGCGTGAATATGTGGTGTAGATTGTTTACTGTAATAAACAACGTTTTAAAAAATGGATGACAAACAGAAGCTAATTGAGAGGTTTCTATTGTAAATTATAATTTAGTGTAATTAATACTAAAAACCGGCCCTGTGAACGGGTCAGTGGCGCACATTTTCAAGCCCATTTCGGCCGGTCGAAGCAGGGCTGGCTCGAAGCAAAAGTTTGTATTTGATCGTAACGAGTGAGTCTGCTATATTGCTTTAGCATATAAAGAAATATTACATAACTAGCATCAGTTGGAGGTAACTTTTGTTTGTAGCAAATTAAAGTAGAAGTCCTCAACTTATGGGATTATAGTAAATTGGTCATCAACTATTTTTTCTTGACAAATTAATCCAAACCTTATAAGACAAATGATTTTATTGAAAAATTAGAGAGTAATTCGAATATTGATGATCGATTTGCACAAATTTTAAAGGATGGAGACCTTCATTTTTATTTCTCCTTAATATAATACAAAATGGTATCCTTATTAAGCAATATCCTAATTACATGCTTTTGAAAAGTTAAAAATGGCTTCTAAAATTAAGTAGTAGTTTATAAATATGTTTGAATAATTTTTTGAAAATATTTTGTTTGATTAAAAGAACTTTTAAATGAAGTTGGCATAAGATAAGATCCGTTTGACATGACTTTTGAGAAGTTAAAATGAGTTTTTGAGACCCCAAATCTACTTTTGTATCAACTTGATTAATTTTATAAAAGTGATTCTTCTTATTAAAAAATGTTTTTAAAGAAAATTGACCCTACGTGACTTCGTCAAAAAAAACTCTAAAAAAAGAGTTCTTTTAAAAATTTATTTTCAAACACACTAAGTAAGGTAGCATCATCAGAAAGTTGCTTTACAAGAAGTAAAAGTTATGTCAAACGAAATCTTAACTGTCTTAGGAAGTTCTACTAAAAGAGCCAAACGAATCCTTAGTCATGTCTAATCTCACGAACTGATATACACATAGATTATCTATAATAGTGGTTTGAATTTGATGGATGCGTTTCACTCCGTATCTTGTGGCAATAATATAAGGATAATTCTATTTGTATCGAAAATGGTGTGCCGAAAATGTTACACCCTCTCACACGCGCGCGAGGCCCGCGTGAATAAAAGACTCTCAAATGTGTGGTATACATATCCTATTGTGAGTGTAGGTAAAAAAAAAAAAAGATGTACATGTAGCATTGTCCATAAAGTAAATCCATCGGCTTTAATTACATAATGCCACGAGTGCCAGACATATATTGAAGGGATAATTAAATGGCCTTAAAATTGAAAATGACAAGATTGCCACACCAGTTGACCTATGAAAACAAAGGATGTTGAACTAAATTGAAGTCGCATTGATGCATGGGAGACCAAGAAATATACAAAACAAAGCTAGTGGTGGTAGAGAGTGTTGTGGGTTGGAGTTCTATTTTAACAAGTCAAGATTGTTAAAAAGAGTACATGTTAATCGATCAATATTTTCCGTAATTATGTGGAATTTTATCGTGAAAAATGATTATTGGTGATCTTAGAATCAAATTTTAGAACTTTGGATAGATCAAAATACTTATTTGAGCTTTTTAAATTTTAATACAATATTGAATTTAGAATTCAATTTTAAAAGGTCGCTCTTAAAAATTTAGCATAACTTTAGGATTACTTAAAAAGTTAAACCACCATCCAGACAAGTTCAACATTTTATCCTCGGATTTCAAAGGTTTTGATGAGATAGATTAAGGACAACTTACAAAAATACCCCTAAAATTAATGGTCTTTTGAAAATCATATGAAAAGTATTTTGGAAGTAAAAAATAATGTGTAAAATTAATGTCGCTTTTTAATAAGAAAAAAAGTGACACAATATCATTTTTCAGAGTTGAGCGTCACTTTTTTGTTAAAAAATGACATACAAATATTACTTTTATTAAAAAGTGATATTTGTCACACAAGAAAGTGACAGAAAATAAAAATAAAAAATTGACAAAAATTCAAAAAATATGATAAAAATTCAAAAATGACAAATACTAAAAAAACAAATGACAAAAAATTCAAAAAAATAAAACACCAATAAAAAACATGTCACTAAAAAAGTATAGAAAATTTTAAAAAGTAAAAATTAATAAAAAGTGACAAAAATTTTAAAAAGGTGACAAAAATAATATTGTGTATAATATTATTTTATTGAAAATATGTGGTTGAAAATAAAATAGAGAAATGTATTTTAGAAAAAATGGGAATCAAACATGGGGCTTAATTTTTTTACCTTGTAATTTTTATTTTTACTTTTTGTGTGTGTGTATATATATATATATATTAACCCAGTTTAAAAAGTTTTTTTAGTCCGGTCTTGAATTCACGTTTAATATAAAATGACAAGGGTGAATTTCAAGCATAACCCTTACCAACGAACATATTATGTGGTCCTCCATTGAAGACCATCATCATAAATTGCTTCAAGCCCAAAACCTAACAATATGAATTGACAATGTCATAATAAATCTTGAAAAAAAGAAAAAAAAAAAACTCTTGAGCAAGCGCATGTGTAACCCCGTGGACCAAGGACAAAGGACCGGTTGAGTTTACATATTATGATCAAACAAATTTGTTGTCGTCGATTTGTTTATGTTGTCAATATTGAATGCAATTCAAAAGCTAAATTGATATATAATTCTTTATCATAAGATTCATAACAACAAGGATTAGGGCTTGGAAGTTTTTGCAAATTAGGGTGTGTTTGAGACACATTATTTTGGAAGAACGTATTCTGAAATAGCAGATTGATGAAGAATGTGTGGTTGAAAAAGAAGGAAAAGTTATCGATGTGATGAAAAATATTATTTTATTAAAGAATGTGCGGTTAAAAATGAGTAGAAAAATGATAATGAAAATTTTAATGTATATCGAACAGAGGTTTAATGGCATATGGCCATTGGGGTCAATGCGCTAGAATAGCACATGATGTGCTTATTGTTGCAACTTACCAAACCCAACCCTCCAACCACACATACACACACTACACTATGCTACATTTACAATACAATTGAATGCAATGGACTTCGGTGTCTCGTTGACCGGTGCTCAATATTAGTAAGACCAAATATATTATTCTTATAATGCAACAAAACAGAAATAGTGTCAAATTACTGATTACTGCTTTATAAAGTCCCCGTGACTTGTGGTTGTATTAGTAAGAGAGAGAAACACAAATGATTTTAATGTAAAAAATAAGAGAGATTTTGAAAATTGATGATCATTTTGCACAAATTTATAAGGATAGATACCTTCGCCGCCATTTCACTTTAAAATTAATACAAAACGGTATCATTATTCAACAGTATCCTTATTATACGCGTTGCAGTTGTAGTTGCAGTTGCACGTTAAGAGTATTTGGTTCAGAACGTTTAATAAATTTTACTATGTCATCACATTGATATACATAATTTTATCTTAAAATGGTGGTTTGAATTGGATGTATGTAGAGATGGCAATGGGGCGGGTTCGGGGCGGTGCACCCCCGCCCCGCCACTCTCACATCCTGCCCCGTCCCACCTTAGACGGGGCGGGGTAGGTAAATGGCCCATTTCCTGTCTCATTTATTTTTATTTTTTTCAAAAATTCTCAGTTAATTATTTTTTTTTTAATTTTCAGTTAACTAATTTTTTTGTTCTTCACGGGGCGGGGTATTTCGAAGCGGGGCACCCCCCCCCCCCGTCCCGTCCCGCCCCACCAACCCGTAGGGGTAGGGCAGCGCCGGGCGGGGCGGACGGGACGGTTTGAGACGGAACGGGACAGATTTTTTTTGTCATCACTAGATGTATGTCATTATATAGCATTTAATAACATAATGCCACAAGAATGAGCGCCTTTAGGGGGAATCAATCATCAGAAGTCCAAGAGCCAGGTAAATATTGAATGGCCTCTTTAAATAGAAATTGACTGAGCTTAATTGCCACAAGAATTGGCTGTTGGCCTACGAGAAAAAGTGTGACTGCCTTAATTGAAATCACATGGATGCATGTGAGAAGAAGAAAATAAACCTACAAAGATAGCAACATCTACTCGAGATTCAGAAAATTCATCTTAAAATATCTTCATTTATATAATTAAGAAGTGTGAAAGTTTATCTTTTAACCTATTTTCAAGATCGATAGGTTGTTCCAATCGTAAAATTTGATTGCTCGTTTAAGGTTTAGACTTGTTTGAGTTTTTTGAACTCTGGTACGATATCGACATTTCGGGTTACGAAACATGAAAGATTAACGCCGCTAACGAAGATAGGGCAAGAGTTATATATTGATTATTATTTCTATCTTTTAACCGATATAAAATTTTACCCTTCACATACTATAGGTATACTAGGTGCAAGCAACGTGCAATGCACGTTTGCTTAGTTTATATTTAATAGTTTTGTTTAAGAATTAATTTGTTATTAATAAAGATATAATTTTTTTGATTAATTAAATAATTAATGATGTAATGTTTATGTAATTGATAAATAATTAAATAAAGTATTTCTCTCTGTCATCTCCAACCAAAAATCATAAACAGAAAACCCAAAGTATGTTAAGGGGTAAGAAAATGAGTTTACTTAAACTTTTTGCATGTCTTAAGTCTTTACTCTTTTTTAAGTAATAATGCAATTCATTTTAACGCTAAAGTATGATATGTATTACGATAATATATGTATATCATGTGTTAGACTTAGTATTGGTAAGTGACGGGTAAATTTTCGAGGAAGAAAATATTTTAAGAGGGTGAGAATGTAATACTCCGAAAACTTTCATAAAATATAATTCAATTTTTATATACTATATTTTAATATTTTGAAAGTTAGGGACTAAATGATACATTTATCAAATTATATTTTATTTGTGTCAAATATTTAGATATTGATGGAGTTATCGTCAATATATGAATATTGGTCTCGTTGGATAAATCGTAATTAGATATATAAATCAGATTCGAGAAAAAGTCGATTCGGATAAATTAGCTCCAAGATATTTTAGTTTGAAGAAATTATCAAAAGCTAATTTATTTTTATTATTATTTAATTATAATTTTGAAAGTAAGGGGTAAAAAGATTTTTCGTTAAAACAAGAAATCCCGTTAATTTTTCCGTTAAATCAAGAAATTTCGTTAATTTTTTCGTTAAACTAACATATTTCGTTTAATAGCCACTTTTTATATATAGAAAGGCGTAAGACAATATGTGGTCCTCCATTGAACACCGTCATCATAAATTGCATGAAGCCCAAATCCTAACAATATGAATTGACAAAACTCTTGAGCAAGCGCACGTGTAACCTCGTAGACCAAGGACAAAGGGCCGGTTGAGTATACACATATGAATGATCTAACAATTTTTGTTGTTGTCGATTTGTTTGTGTCGTGGATATTGAATGCAATTATTAATAGCTAAAAGGATATATCTTTATCAATACAACAAGGATTTGTGTTTGAAAGTTTTTGCAAATTAATGGCATGTGCCCACTGGGTTTGGGGGTCAATGTGCCACTTGCCAAACCCAACCCCTCCAACCACACATACGACAAAACTAATTTAGAAATAACGAGATATTAGAGGATAAAAGTTTCAAAATTCGAGTCTCAGCGTCATCCATTTATTTATTTCGATTTAAGTTTTTAGCACATAAATCACCGTCTTCGCTTATTTGAGAAGGTATAGTATGTGCTGACATAAGGTGGGGTGGTTAAGAAATTTAAACACGAGTTAATTCAGTCAAACTACGATTTTGGCGTGTTTAGTAGGTAGAATAACTACGATCGAATATAAAATTATGGAATAAATCAAAAATCATGCTTTTATATATTTTGTATCTAATTTGTCTACATCTATATGGGCAGAGGAGAGTTGGAATCCAACTAGAATCCATCATAATGGGTGATTGTAGACAACCCCTAGTAATGTTAGTCTACACTTCTAGAGCGAGCCATGGTCTACGGATTGAATGTAACCAAGATGTAGTTGATTGCAGAAGTTTGTACCACTTTATCATACAAAAATTTTAGGGTCCATTTTGTTGACCTATGGTTGATCATGATCTTAATGTTTTGATTATAACAAACAAGCTCATCTTGTTTACTAACAAATTGAATTGAGTGTTTAAACCTTCAAAGTTATAAAGATTATTATTCACATTCAAATGAAGTACAAGTGAAGGTTAAACGAGCATTCAAGACAAATCATTCGAGATACAAGTCAAAGAGAGGCTCGAAGAGATCAAGAACATTGAAGATAGAGTTATTTATCGAACCTCATTTCTATATATAAAGGTATAACTCGTCAATGTTTAGCAAGTGCATAAAACTCAAGTATTTCTCATAAATTCATCACTTGCATAAATTATTTTGACATGAGAATGATCTTGGAAAAATAAACATTTGTAATATATCAAAAACCTTGAAAAATCATTTTCAAACGTTTTCTCAAAAGATCACACTTCAACTTTCAATCAAAAAGTTATACTCCCATTTTCAATATCATATTGGGACAGATTTTTGACATGGAAGATGATCTAATTTGAAGATGATTTATGAATCAAAGTTGTATCCCTTTAAGGTAGCTTTCCAACCCATTTCGAATCACCTTAATCGGATATCAGGAGAAAGAGATATGAGCAAAATACTGAAAGCCGTCTAGATAAGGCGTCTGTTGGTCAGAAATGTTTTATGTCCATCCGGACGTCCGGATGGATGAACCGGACGTCCGGTTCATCTCAACGGTCACTTTTTTGACCGTTCTGATTGACTCAAACGGCTAGATGATTACACGATCCGGACGTCCGGATGGACATAGTTTTGGCCAGTTTGAGTGCTATAAATACCAACTCTCTTTGCATTCAATTTGTACAACTTTGGAGAGAAAATTGAGAGAGTTATTTATTGAAAATCTTTGAGCTTAACTTTGTTTTAAATTCTATATCTCATTTACAAAGAATTCTTGATTGATTCAAACTTGTTTTATCCATTTCATCAAGAATTAAATTTTGCAAAGAAACTTTTCAATCTCATCTATTTTCAAACTCTTGATAAAAGTTTTCTTTGCCAACACTTGTATTGAAGTGTAAATCTCACCTCATACTTAACTTATGTTATTTTGTTAAGAGAGATTATTGGTTGAAAACTTTGATAACAATACAAACTATTTCATCATCCATCTTTTATCAAAGTTTACAATATCAACACTTGAGCTTAATTCATTTGCTATTTATTAAAGTGTTTGCCTCTTTTCTTCTTGTACTCAACCTTGATTTTATCATTCGATAAGAAGAGAAGATTTGTATTGTAAAATTCATTTGAATTGTGGGTCGTTGTAGTCCCTTAAAGATCAACGTTGTATAAGGTTTGATGCGCCTTGTTGTAAGTCACCGTGTGCGTCATATCGAGGTCCCGTAAAGCTTGGTAGTGTGGATCGTGTTGAGGTCCCGGAAAGCTCAACGTTATAAAGGATCGGTACTCCTTGTTGTAAGTTACCACTATAATACAAATTGGCCTTGCTCGTGACGGAGAGCTTGGTAACGGAGACGTAGATCATTGCATTGGATCGAACCCCATTAAATCGGTTTGTTATCTTTATATTATTGCACTTTACTTGAAATTGCTATTTACATTGTGCAATATCATACTTGAATTAAGATAACATATTTGCATATTTACTTATTGTTTTATACTTTGCAATTATATCTTGTGTGTTGAATTATTTTGAGACTAAGTGTCGAAAAAGTTTTGAAAACCAATTCACCCCCATCTTGGTTGGTTATTCTTGGGCTAACACGTTTGATTGTAAAAAATGAAAATGGGTGTAAAGAATATGAATTCTAGAGAATTGAATTGTTTAGAAATTGTTTTACTGATAATTGTAATTAATTGTATTTGATTGATATAATTTTTCACCTGGAAAATGTTGAAAGTTTGGTGTCCGTTTGACTTCATTTTTCATGGAAATTGTCAATTAAAGTGATAATTTTTTCTATCATTGGGTCTAGAATTTGTTCCAATCGTTAAAAAGTACAAAAAAAAACCTGAATTTTTTTTTACCATACCGAATATCATTCGTTTGGCTTTGTTTTATATGAAAATAGTCAATAAAAGTGTGAAATTTTTTTTTACCATTGTGTCTAGATCTTTTTCTAATTGCAAAGAAAAAAAAGCGCTAGAAAACAAAAAACCAACCAACCCATAAGAAAACAAATTCCTTTCCCGCATGGAAAAGGGGCGCGCGGCTGAGAAGGGCTGAAAACCATTTCTAAGGAAAATGAACATCATCAAACACTACAGAAACATGGAATTGGAAAAACTTTTTCCCTTTCTAGGGAAAATGAACACTGTCAAACACTGTCTTAGTTCTCAATGTACAACAAAGAACTATGTTTAATCGGCTTATGTCAAACTACATTATCAAAGTAGCTAATCCACGTTGCTCATCATTCATCTTCCAAATGTTGGCTTACTTCACGAAGGTCACATGAATAAACGTGATCTTATTTCGAAAGGGCTATACAAATGCAAAAATAAAGAGCAAAAACGAAGTCCATACGTTACTACAAACACTCGTTCTACTACTCCAACAAAGCCTATGCAAAAGACATTATATGGGTTTGTGTTCATTTTATCACCATCATAAGTCGCTTTAGCTCCAAAACCCTAGTCGCGGTTGACAGGATGGCGGTGTGAGTAGCTGAATGATGTGTGAGTTACTGGTCGAGATGTTGCAGGCGTAAGAGTAGACATAGTTGTCGATAATAGGTTAGATGAAGAGTTTATGCTTGTCAGGAGAGACAGAGATGACGGTGTTTTTGGTTGTTGTGGATCGATGACGGCGTAGATGAATAAAGTGCATGTGACGGAGCTTGTGGTGGTAGGCTGCTGTTAGAGGTAGGTGTAGTCAATGGAAGAAGATGAAGTGGTAGGAGGAAAAAGAGGAAACCTTGAAGAGGAGATGATTTCAAGATCACTGAAACTTTGATCAAAGCAGACTTTTGGCTTCTGTTCTTGATATCCTTTGTTGGCACTGGCGTTACTATTCTGAATAACCTAGCACATATAGGAATAGCTCATGACATGAAATGCCGCCGTGATGACATCATAGGTGATTTGTGTGTGACAGAAGAAATGATGAATAAATTATATTAAAATATTTGTAAACAATTTTCGTCTCTACTTTAGCTTGAATGGTTTTGAGTTATTGCAATACTTTGTTTGTAATTATAGTTATAATACTTCGGATTCAATGTGTTGAGTTATTGCAATACTTCGTAGCATAATCCGTAATTGTATGCCATCAAACGTGTGTTTATTGTGACTGGTTATGACCAATTCTGTGTTAATTGTGACTGGTTATTAACGAGACACTGCCCATGTCTACGTGCTTAATTGTGATCAATTCTGTGTTAATTGTGGCTGATTGTGACTTGATCACATACCATGTCACAATTAAGATTGACTTAGTCACATACAATCACACTGAATACAAATTTAGTCACAATTAATCACGGATAACATGTCAGCGACTTGATATTTTAAATTTTTGAAATTTTTTTGCAGGATTGGGGGGTGGGGTGATTTTCATATTTGAATTTCTAGAAGTTTTGGGTGGGTTGGGTGGGGGTTGGGTGGGTCCGGTGGTGTAATTTTCATATTTGAATTTCTGGAAATTTTTGGTGGGGGTGGGGGTGGGGGTGGGGGTGGGGGTGGGGTGGCCGTGTGTGAGTGAGATATGGATAATTAATTATAATATATATATATATATATATATATATATATATATATAATTGGAATTAACGCCTGAATTTTGAAATAATTTGTGGTTTTAAAATGTGATTTTAATATATAAAATTTACGTATTGTTCCCTTTTTAAAAAATTAATGGCATGTGCTCATTGGGGTCGAGGGGGCCTTGGAAAGTCCATTTGCTAGAATAGAACACGATGTTCTTCTTAGTGCCACTTGCAAACCTTTCTTGCCCTTTAGTCACCTACTCCTCGATTTAACACTCCACTATAGTTAAAGTTACAATTTAAAAATATAAATATTTTCTTTTTAATAGTTCAAAATTTTAGATAAATTAATTCAAAATGATATGAGAGCATTAAATGTTTTTGGGATGCAAGTCTCATTGCAATTTCATTTATGAAAATTATACACATGTTGGTTTAAGTTTTTAGATATGGGTCGGTTCAACCACCCCGTACGATAACCCCATATTTACCCTAGTAATTTCATAAGGTATTTCACCACCCCATTAATTTATGCAAATTGTACAAATGGCAATTGAATATTTTGAATGATGTGATTCAGCTATCCGTACTCCTCATGGACGAATTTACATGGGTTAATGTAGGGTAAATTTACCCCCCACACAAAATTTTTATTTTTCTGTTTTTCCCTAATTTGCACGACTTTTTCATTTCTCATTCCATATCTCAATTTCTCTCGATTGAATAAGATTACAACCAAAGATAAAAAGAAATCATAATTTGTACATGTAGCTAATGTTGATATTGTTGTTCAAAATTATGAGAAAATTTAGTTTTGGAATGGAAGTGGATCTAATGGCCGCATGAGTGAACCATGCGACACATAGTACAATTTTTCGATCGTTTTTTTAGCCCTGTTTATCCGTTGTGATTTTAAATTTGGTGCCTTTTGAATATATTTTGACACCATTTCGTACACATTTTTAGAGGACTATATATAGATGATCATATTTCTTATGAAGATGTTGGAAAAAACATAATAAGTATATGATTCATTCCAAAATGAAAAAAAAAAAAAAAAACTTCTTTATTCTTCCATATTCATCAAGTTTGGGTAGAAATACTTAGTGCTTTGGTATTTCTATAACAAGGCTTGATTAATCTTCCAGACCATTTGCCGGAAGACCTTTAAGCACCAAAATTGTATCGGAGATGGGCAAATATCGTTTGAGGACAATGTTTATTGTGTTTGAGTCTTTCATGTCATTAAAGTTCTTGATTATTTTCAAGTTTTTGTGTAGAAGATTAAAGTCTACAAAAGAAGAGACTACAATATGCGTAAATATGAGATAAGTTTATCATCTTCTTTTAGTTATTTTCATTGTTAAATTTAAAGTTTTATTATGATTTTGTTCATTTTGTTGCGGGTCATAATTGTTGATTTCCTCTCTATTTCCTCTTATGGTAAAAGTTTCCCAACAGCTAATAATGTCCATATCTCAATGGAGGGATAGAAGAATTGGCAAAAGATCTACAAAACTTTATTTGATGAGACTGATTTTGGCAGTTTTCACAATTTTTGGGCCCTTTGTATTGAAATTGTTGAGAAATTAGAGCCATTTGTAACTCGTGGCTTGACCATTGACACACAAGGCACATTTGATTTGAATTATTTAGGGTTTCACAATCTATCTATGGATTTCTTGTACCCTACAAGTAAAGCCAACAAAAATTAATATATGCTTGGCAAAAATTCCTTTTGAATTAAAGATCAATTGAGTTTTCAACTCGTCCCTTCATGTATAAAAGTTAATTAGTTTTATTTTTTCTTTAAGATTCTGACCCATACGTAACTTTCATAGTCAAATGACAGCAAGTCTCAAATCCAACATTTCTGTCTATTCTTATTTCTCATTAAATCGATTCATCTAAAAGCTGGAACTCATAAAAGTAACATTGATTTATTTATTTAAGTTGTGCATTCATTCAATAATAAAGAATAGTGTCGATATCATTCCGTTCTTTTTCCTTCTTGACTCATACAGCTCATTCTCGAAACAAAAAATTCATCAGAAGTCGTCGAACGAATGAAGTAATAAATAAAAATCAATTCATTAAACTCGAAATAAATATATTTAAGTTATTGATAATAATTAATATGTAGGAGTAAATAGCAAAAAGGTAGTGGATATTTCTCTTTATTGAAGTCACATGGCTGCATGTGGGATTGTAGCGTCCGTACACATTGTGCATCAAAGTACCCTAACATATCCATTATAATTGTCGACTTGTTTTTTTTTTTTTTTTCCCCCTATTCAATTATATCCATTATTTCATATTGAAGTTTTATCATGTCGATTATCGATATATCTTGTCATTTTTATACCTCGCATGAATTACAGAAAGAGTTTTAAAAAAAGCTATTGAAATTAATAGCTTTGATAATTAACGTGAAATTCACATTAACATAATGATTCATCACGAAGAAACATAGTTTAAATTGTCAAACAAAAAGGTATGTTATTGTGATCTATACTTATATGAAGATATCAGATCCCTCTTTTTTATTCTTTACCAGTTGTTGCTCATCATTTATCATCCAAATTTTGGCTTTCTTCATGAAAGGTCACATGAATGCATGTGAGCTTATTACAAAAGGGCTATACATATCCCAAAATAAAGGGGAAAAAAGTGCTCACATTACACACACTTGTTCTACTACTCCAACAAAGTTTATGCAAAAGAAATTGTATGGACTTGTGGTCCTTCATTTTGGCACCTCATAAATTGCTTTAGCTCCAAAACTTGTCAATGGCAATGCCACAATCGATATAAAGAAATTGATGTTACAATTGTTAATCAGACAAGTTGACACGTGTTGTTGATTTTTCTCTCTAGTCGATCAGGTACTATCCATGCCTACCGACAATGTTAGGCATTACATTTTTATATTGTCCACTTCAACATAAAGTGTTGTTACTCGTGTGAAATGTACAAGTCCAACACAATTTCAAAATTATATTTGTGGTGTAATACATCAATAGTTAAAGTGGTTCTCTACATATGAAGAGAAATAATTGTAGTATATTCAGCTCATTTTATATCGGTCCAAGTCCAATAATATAGGATATTTAAGCCACTGTTTGATACACATTTTTTCAAAATTTATTTTCAACAACATATTTTTCAATAAATTAATATTTTACATCACATCAATAATTTTTACTTACTTTTTAATAAAACATATTTTCCATCATATCGCTATTTAAAATACATTATTTCCTCAATAATATCCATCAAACATCAAAACTAAACATTGCTACACTATACAATAGAAACATATATCTGTTTTTTTTTTTTCAACCTTAGAATACTTGGAGTGACAAAAAATTCTAAGTGTTGGGGGGACCTAAATTATTTCACAATTTATCAATGCCGGCACTATTATTTGTTAAGTATTTGATTTATTACTCAATTCACTCTTAATAAGATTGACATTTTAAACGTTTAAATACATTGCTTGACAATGATAATATTCCATATTGATTAATAAAAATGAAAAAAGTAAACAACATTAATAGTTTGTACTACTCATGTTAATAAGATCCATATTTTAAGATGGAACTCTAAATCTTAAAATTGAACGAGAATCCATTAAATTCAAACAAGTAATGTGGTTCATCTAAATCTCAAACTAACGTTCGAATTCTAAGATCAGTGTGTAAACGAGCTACCATCTTAAAAGAAGATTATATCCTGCGTCGATTAAAGGAAAAAAAAAAAAAGGAAACTGCACATAATAAGGGTGCCTATTTTGGACCATTTAATTTATCAATGCCACAATTACCCTACACTAAAGTTTTATTCATAAAACAAATGAATCACATTGAAAACCTAAAGTCAATTTTATTTATTAAAAGAGAAAAAGTTTGAATTGTTACTACCATATCACATGTGCATATGTGATTGGCGTGGGTCCTCCTTAAAATGTAGCACATGGCAGGCGGCTGCTGCCTCCATTAGCCTGTTCTTTTGTCGACTTTGCCTACTTTTAAAGATGTGGGGTTGAGGTTGGCCATTTATTTTCACTATTTTTTGTTTTAATATCTTAAAAAACATAGAAGGGTATGTCAATTGGTAGTTAATATTGTTTAGTACTATAAATTACTTTACTAAGTATCTATTTGATATTAAAAGTCGATAAAACTTAAATCTTAATCACATAGTTCATTGATCCACAACTTTTATTTACTCTTTAATTATATATTTCATTGGATCCAGCAAGTTATAATTCGAAAAAGCTCAAACGAGTCACATATGTTACTTGTCCTCCAATATACGATAACAAATACTTTCAACCATTAACCATTATTCGTAAAGTAGTAGAGAAAATGTTGCGATAGTTAATTACCATGCATTATTAATACGTACGAGTGCGTAGAGAGCTGCCTAAAAAGTACAACACATTTCATGTAATAGACGTTTTTTTAGTAAAATGAAATTAAAATATTTTATCCTTCTACAAAAGAAATAGTTTGGAAAGATTGCATTTTTACCACTTAATTCTTGAGTTACTTTATTTAAAAACTTTAATTGCTAAAGAGGAAATACATTTATTTATCATATTTAACATGCAATAATGATATTAACCTTTTTATTTATTTTATATTAAATTGATGAATTTAGTTATATCACAAAATCTATCTCATTGTGACCTTAGTAAGGATCCAACCAGACCACTATATTGCATGTGATGTAATAATTCAGGGGACCCATAAAATGTGGGCTCATAATTAGAAATATTTTCATAATTAACATAGCATAGTCACAGTCAAATTATTAAATTGGAATACATATTTCCACTTAAGGTAGAAAAAAGAAAGTTGTCTTTCATGGTTTTCATATGATTATAGGTACACCCATATGATTATAGGTACACCGACGAAAACGAAAGAGGAATAATCCCTCAATATTCTAATCTCAGACACGATCTTGTGTTTGAAGTCGACTCTGATAAATCACAATTATACGAAACAATGAAAAAGATTCAACCACATTTACGATTTAATCAAAAGCCAAACTAATAAACCGATTAATGTTAAATTAAAAATGGAAAGTGGAAACCAATTAAGAACAAAAGAAAGAATAAATAATAAAAGGAAAATATAAAATAGTAAAAGATATAAGCTAGGCTAGCAGACATGTCCACAATGAAAAAACGGAAATATAATAATTTATCAAATTATTAACATAATTTTTTTAATAAATTAAGAAAAGAGAAAAAATAAAAATAAAAATTAAACACCTCCAAATATACTAAGAAGTAAATGACTGGTCCGAGCCGAGCCGATCAGAGGAATCGGCTAACGTCCCGCCTCCGCCGCCATTCAGGAGGCCAGTGAGAAATGTCATGGCTTTGACTTGCATTTCTAAAGCCGAAATATAATCAGTGGTTTCTTCTAGAAGGTTGGGCATCGAGAGATTACGGCAACCGGGAACTATCCGTCCCAGTACTTGCACTTTCCTTTGCGAAGGCGGCAGTTTTTTCTTAAAGGCCGGTTTCTTTATCCGGGAATTTCCAGTCACTGGTTTTGCCGCTCTTTTGTGTTTCCTGTTGACCTGAGCGAGTCGTCGGCTGAGTCGACCGGTGAGAATTGCCCTGCTCCACCGAGTCCGGCCTTTAGCAGAGTTAGCAAGGACACGATCTGCAGCCTCGCGGACTACGCGGCTGGATGCTGTGGTGGAAACAGGGCGGCGAAGGTGGCAGAGGGCATTGACAAGCTTCGATGAGTAGATCTGTTGCTCCGCCTCTGTCTTCCATCTCATCTCCTCAGAATGAATTTGAGACTGAGTTTCCACCCCGATTTTTCTTCTCTTTTTCGGCGATGGATTTGAGTTTGCATCCGGATTCGCAATCGTTGATGATGCCATTATCAATCAGAGCGAAAGAATTCCGGAAATTTTGTTTAGTTTCTGAAGTTTTTCGTGCAATTCGAGCTCGAGGAGATTCAACTGCAGGTGAAGATTGCTTTAGATTCTTAACGGCTAAAGCTTTACAAATCTTCTACACTCATACATGAAAATTATTGATACCTCATTGCTGAATCTGGATTGATGTAAAATGGATTGAACAATTCAATGGACACAAGAAGTATAATATATATGCGTGTATATATATAGGCGTATCTATATGCCCTCATGGGGTGGGGTGGGGTGGGGTGTATTCTTTCAAGTTACACTATTCAACCATTTATTACCCTTTTTTTTTTTTAAAAAAAAATCCTATTCCCTTTTCATGATTTTCATGCGCCTTGGTAAGGTTGTCTTGTCAACTTTTTTTTTACTAGCATTTTATTATAGAATTTTTATTTTTATTTTTTGATAAAAGTCGTGTTTGAACAAGAAGAGACGACGTTAAATAATCTTGCTCACTTAATTGACAACATTATGTTTTGAGATCCTAAAGTTGAATTTGTATCCATTTGATTAATTTTATAGAAGTATTTATAGAATAAATTGGCTCAATATCGGTTCACTAGAGCCTAGAGGGATGTTTCCAGAGTAAACTCAATTTGTAGGTGAGGTAATTGTCTAAAACCTCTAATTTTTAACAACTTTTGTTCCCGATAGTATTTCTAACATACCGAAACAAAACTCATAGGTAACTGACTAAAAACATAAACAATAATAAACTTTTGTAGGTACTTAGACGACATCTCTATTGGTGTTCAATGATCGATGACTACCAAAGACAACGTTATCAATAATCGTTGTAGATGCATGTCAATGATGATCATTAATGGTATTATTGTCATTGATGATCATCAAAATTATTGGCATTTATTGTTTTCCATCATAATTTGATATAGTTATAGCGTCCATGATCATCGATAGAATGTCCATTGGCAAATTATTACAATGAAAAAAGTAAGAAAAACTCACTTTCCTTATTGACGCTAACTGCTTTTACCGTTGGTTTTCAACAATACAGGAAGATTCAGTAATTGCCGACAATCATTAATTGATGATATTGTCATCGGTAATTCCGTTGAGGATCGTTGATGAATTTTATTGTCATTGAACATTTGCTCCTTTTAAATCTCTTTATTTCAATTTTTGGAAAACTCGAATATTTTGCGTAGGATCTCTATATTATTTGAGATGGTTGTAATCGTACTTTTAAGAGTTAACATATCTAAAAAATAAAAATAAATAAAAATCACTGAGACTAGGTATACTAATGCCCCTAACTTTCCCTGTTTATTAAAGTAGCAAAAAAAAAAATCAACAATTTGTCAACTTAAAGCTTTACCACTAAATTGTTTCATTAAAAGTGTGCCCATAGAAAAAGAAAAAATGAACTTTTTACTATTCATATTTGTCGTTTTTCACCTTTAGCATTGCCAATATAGCAAGGCTTATTTTATTTTTTATTTTTCCTTCGTGATTTTCTTAATTGAATGTACTATTATCTAAGTACCTATAGCTATTAAGATCAAATTTATATTTTACTTAATCTTGATTTGTGTGAAATATATTATATTATCAATATTCAAATAATTAGATTTTAGAATCCAACTTAATTCCCTATGTTAACGTTCATCTAGTCATCGTTCGCAAAAGCGAAATTGGGAAGAGAGAAAATTTAACATAACATTAAGAATCATCGAGTTTTAAAGAAAACAAAAATTAGATTTTGATCACAAGGATGCGGTCAAAATGCCAATTTTAGTTAGTTCAACAAAACGAACGTAACCTTTTCAAGCAACCCGACTAACATTTTTAAGTAAATTTCAACAATCCTATAAGAGATATTCATATATAAGGTGTTGTGGTTGGAAAATTTTGATAAACTAACGAACTAGAATAAAACAAATGATAATCGTGGCTTGGTGGGATTTGTGCCGTCTTGAATTCTCCCCCACAACAAAGTACAAACAAAATGTATCATTAATTTACTCTAAAATATTTCAAGAATATAAAATAAAACATAGTTGTCCCCATGTCTCCTTATCGTGTCTTGCAAGGGCAATTATGTTATATAAATTTATTTATTTATTTCCATTTAATAATAAATAATAAATTGATATGAAAATATGTATTTGTTGGCAAAGTAAAGTTGGCTTCCTCTAATTGGCTAGTTGATGGGGTCAATTTCATTTGATTTTATTAAAAGTAATGATTAGTGGGTAATGAACAACAAATAGGAAAGGTAAGCATGTGGTTGTTTTCATGGCACTTTCTTGGAAGTGGAGATGTTTGATCAAACATTGCTCAACAATAATAGGATTTTTTTAAATATGTTGAACATTGAATTTTTGTCACATATTTTTTTATAATCCGATTTAGCTGCAAAACTACATAAAACTATAAATAAACTTCGTCAATCCAAATTTTATTTTCAATCCAAGTTTTATTTTCAATTTGGTTGTCTTATAAGTTCTTTTTATGTTATGAAACTAAATTAATTAGAAAATCAAGTAAAATCGTATTATTTGCACATATAAGTCTTTAGAGTTAGAAATTGTGAAGAGTGTGTTACAAATTGAATGGTCTAAACCAACATAGTAGCAATGAATAATAATTTAACTAGCTTCGGTGTCATTTTTAATATGTCGTCTAGAGCAACATCCGCTCCGAATTTGGTGTTCGTGGCCTTGTTACTTTCAAAATTTGTGATCCTAATATCTACATTGCTTAGATGCATGATGTTATTGTACATGTAGTCGTTTGTGTTGTGTGTTGAGAGTGGAGTACACACTACAACAAAAATGTGATTTATGCGACAAAATATTTAGCAATATACAAAAAGTTGTCGCAATAATTAGATTGGATTGTGAGAAACGCGTAGTTCAACCCTAACAATACCTAGATAGGGTAAATATGTATTATTTGTGGAATTAAAATAATTAACGAATTAAATAGCAACAAGTCACTTTTTAATTCTTTTCTAAATGATTAAATATGCACGTCAGTTTTAATCCTATATTTGAACACTGTGGTTTATATAATTTAAACAGTAAATAAAGCAATAAATCAACACGGTATGATCACGGAGAAACCTAATTGGGAAAAACTCTGAGCACTTTGACAGACAGTCCACTATAAACGATTCAACCAACTTACAGTCTATCAGACTAGACGACACGTACTATCTGATCTCCTGACTGCAATTCCTACAGCTCTTTGCGGATCCCATGCTTCCCTACACCAATCATTAGCTGCAATTCGCCAAAGCTCTCCATGGAATCTATTACCCTGCAGCACTTATAGCTTTGCAGAATCGTCTATCTCCCGTGGATCAATGAAGAACACCTTGTTCTTCACAGACTGTAACTCCAGTCAACTTTTCTCGATCTTCAAAACTCCGACATGTGTGGAAGAAAGTTTGGTATTTGGATTATAGGGATGATGTTTTCCTCACCAAAACAATCTCACGTGACGAAAGTTGAAAGATAAAATATATGAATTCTCTCTCAGATGAAGCTCTATCAATGTTCAATCTTGACAAAATCGTTTTGAGGTGTTTTGTTATATATAGGTAGGTTAGGAAACGAATGGGTCAAGGAAAAAACTTTTAAATAGCGAAATCAAAATTTTCCTGACAACACTATTGCTCAAGCAAGGGCTCAGCGATAGGCTGTCGCTTGAGCGAAGGAAGGGCGATAGTCGAGCGACGAAGGTTCTGTGTGTTACGCTTGAGTCAATCCATAGCGACAGTCTAGTGAAAATCCGAGTCGTGTCTTCCTTCTTTTGCCATTCTCGAACCCTAAACCTAAAAACCTTAACTTTATCTATTTGCACATTAGTCTTTGACTTTTTATACAAATTACAATTAAGTTTATTTTGTTTATAGAATTGCCAATTATAACATTAAAACCAAACAAGCTCTCCCTTTGACATTATGTGACAAAACTACTAACTAAAGTCAAGGTAGTAATTAAAAGTAAATTATAGACTCAAAAGCTAACTGACTTGAACAAATTCTACATTTCAATCATCACTTGTTTCCTAAAATAGACAACTCAATACCTAGTGTATAATCTGTGGGAACAATATAAATAAAGCAGTTCATAGAATATAGGCAATTTAAGAATCATATAGTATTCTTCAGTTTCACACATGCCTGCTAAATTAAGACATAGTACCAATGCAACCCAATATACCAAGAAGACACGTCGATACTACTAAAATATCAAACTTAATTTAGCAGAACTAAAATAAAAATATATAATTCATTTGAGTCAAAAATCATTTTATATGTATCAAAAATTTGATCAATGATCATGATGTTGAAATCAAACAAGTTAATGTAATATGCAACGCAAAATGCGATATGCATTGCAAGCAATAAGCTTTCTTTATGTTTGATAAACATTTTTATTTGACTCCCCATTTTGTCACAAAATGACAAGGGATAAAGAATAACATACATCATCTTAATAATGTAGGTGTAAACAATCATAAGTATATGCAATGAACAATAAAATTTCCCACAAATTTAACTCAAATTACCCATGGAGTAAATGATATAAGTGACACGTATGTATTAAGTATCACTAATCTTCTCGTAATAGGACTCCAAACCTTAATATTATGAGAAAGGACTTGCAAAACATAGCTGCCAATAAATATATTCCTCTACTTATGAAAGTTAAACCAGTGAAGCACATTAGAACCTACATATGAAAGCTTATTTTTATGGAGAATGTCTTTTCTCCCCTTAATTTTTAGCATAAAACATTTATCTTATATCACAATAGTAAACATGAATGCTCGTATATATTGTCTTCATCTTAAGTGTAGACTTATTTTCATTAAGCGACTAATATGACCCCTGTATTGAGCTTTGGCCAGTTAACCCAAGTCAGAATACCAGGTTATGAGAAATCCCGCAGGCTTAATTATTCAAGTAGAGTAGACTTCGAAAAGTAGCAAAAGATATCGAGCTCTTTTAATTTTTTTTTTCATATGCTTATCTATTATTGTAGGGATAATCTCGAGTTTAAATCTAAATAAGTTGGTCAATTCATGTTCAAAGTCACCCTACTAACTTGTGACTACCATCTCAAATCTCATACATGCGGTAGAGTCCCACTATCAAGTTCATAGTGTGTGCAGTGCAGATAGTATAGGAAGAGACCTATATTAAATACTCCAAAAGTATCATAAGCCAGCAATAAGAATTATATTACAGCTCACTAAATAAACTCATGCTTGATTACGACGAACAAAATTAAGTATATTGTATATCATGCTGTAAAATAGTTTCTTGCATAAAAACTTTTTGTTCTTCCTTTTTTTTTAAAAAAAAAAAATTTAAGTCATAACAACCAAAAATTGTTGTTGTTTATTTTTTTTTCCAATTAAACACATGAATGCACCAAACACGGAAAATAAAAGAAAATTCACACAAACAAAAACAGAAAGTAGAAATACAAGAGAACAAATAAATAAATAAACATGATGCATGCATGAATGAATGAATGGATTCAATGGACTACACATGCATGCATCCAAACACCAAATTACGATGAAATTTGTATGCCCTTACCGTTAAAAGCACAACCATTTTCATGACCTTCCAGGTCACTCTTTTTAACCCTGACCTTCTTAGAAGTAGAAGTTAATTTGGCTAACCGAGTCACCATCTCAGTTAAATGGCTAATTTGATTGGCAAGAAAGTTAACCTTGCTAGAGAAGTCATGTTTCTTACTTCTAGTAACACGTTTACGACACATAGGTCTAGTTTGTCCCAGTGTACCACAATGGTGGCAAGTGGGAATGATCCTTGGTTCAAACCTGCTCGATGGTTGTTGCCGATATGTAGGACGATTGACCTTACGATGTCTGGTAGGTCTCGATCCTATGACATGCTTTTCTTTTGGTTTAGGATAAGCACTCTCACGAGTTTTGTTAGTGGCACAAACGAACGTGGTCCTGGATGTACTAGCAGTAGTATCACGGTTATGAACATAACCTAGACCATGCATATTACCAGCAGACTTGTTCATCCAAGTAGATTGTCCAAATTCTGCGAGCCACTCATAAAAGATTGGAGTTAAGCATTAGATTTATCAAGATCATTAGTTAATGATTTAACTTTAGTTTCCAAGTTTTCATTAACCAGCTTCAAATCACTTAACTTCTTAGTCGAGTCCTGAAGGTCACTTAACAGTTTTTTTTTTCACGTTCAAGTTCATTAACCTTTTTCAAGATGACTTTATTGACCTTCTTAATTTTGAAACTTTCCTCAAACAATTTACGATAAGACTCGTGAATGTCGATCTCATCCTCAAACTCTTCTTCAGACTGTTCACTCTCATCCTCTCTTTCCCCTTTTTTAATCCCACGATCAAATTCGATTGCAGTAATCGAGGTGAAGGCCATGTAATTTTGTTCATCTTTACCACTAGATGTCTCAGTTTGAGAGAACTGGAATCTGACTCTTCATCACTCATGGTCACAGCTAAAACCTTATGTCGTTCTTTACCCGAACTCCTCTTCAGATTAGAACATTCACTCCTAATGTGACCATATCCCTTGTACTTGTGGCATTTGACATATTGAAATTTCTTAATGGGAGTCATAGAGGTGTTTTCTCACGTCTACCTCTCGAGAATTTATTAGGGACCTCACTTTTCCGCTCCTGAGGCTTTCTCATATTCCTCATCACCTTCTAGAATTTCTTAACGAGATAAGCTACTTTGTCGTCCCCAAGAATCTCAGTATCAATGGACTCGCTCTCTTCTCCTCTAATGGTGTTCACGGCGATGGATTTAACCTTTTTAGGTTGTGAGATGATAAGTTCCTAAGTTTGAAGTGATCCTATGAGTTCTTCAATCTTAACAGCGTCTAAGTCCTTACTTTCTTCTATTGCAGTTACCTAGGGTCTAAACCTCTTGGGTAGGGATTTAAGGAATTTTCTAACAATTTTAGACTCGAGGATCTTTTCACCTAAATTAAAGATAGAGTTGACTATGTTATTCAGCTTCGCATAGAATTCATCGTCCTTCATTCTAATATCTTCAAACTTAGTGGTTAACATCTGCGATTCAGAATTTTTAACAATTTTAGTTCTCTTGTGTGTGGCTTCTAAGATATTCCAAACCTCTGTAGCAGTTTCACATATTGAGGCTCTCATAAATTCCTCAGAGACACAACCATGAACATGACATGAAAGCTTTTGCTATTTCAATTACACTAATCCAAATTAATTTTAGTCTACATTGAGATATTAGAGGGTATAAACTACACCAGTAATAGTTGTTGTTGGTGGAGCCCACCCATTTTGAACGCTAATCCAAATACGTTCATCCAAAACCTTAAGAAAAACTCTTATTCAAACTTTTCAGTAGGCATAATTGCTTCAATCAAAGAATAGAGGCACGTATAGTAACTGACTCATCTAGAATTATAAAATAAGGACTATGAATCGATTTAAGGCTTTGATACCATTTGAGAAACGCATAGTTCAACCTTAATAATATCTAAAGTGGGTGAATAGATATTATATGCGGAATTAAAATAATTAACGAATTAAATAGCAATAAGTCACTTTTTAATTCTTTTCTAAATGATTAAACATGCACATCAATTTTAATCATATGTTTGAATACCGTAGTTTATAAAATTTAAACAGTATATCTGTAAATCAACATACGGTATAATCACAGAGAAACTCAATTGGGAAAAACTCCGGGCACTTTACCAGGTAATCCACTATAAACGATTCAACCAACTTACAGTCTATCAGACTAGACGACACATACTATCTGATCTCTTGATTGTAATTCCTACAGTTCTCCGCGAATCCTGTGCTTCCTTACACAAATCCTTAGCAGCAATTCGTCGAAACTCTCCGTGGAATCTACTACCTTGTAACACTCCTAGCCTTGCGGAATCGTCTATCTTTCGTGGATCAACTAAGAACACCTTGCTCTTCACATACTAGAATTACAGTTAACTTCTCTTGGTCTTCAGAACTTTGACAGATGTGGAGGAAAGACATGTTTCGTATTTCGATTATGTGGATGATGTTTTTCTCACCAAAACAATCTCACATGATGAAGGTTGAAAGATAAAATATATGAATTCTCTCACAGATGAAGCTATCTCAATGTTCAATTTTGACAAAAACCATTATGAGGTGTTTTGGTATATATAAGTAGGTTATGAAACGAATGGGTCTGGGAAAAGCCTTTAAATCATAAAATCAAAATTTTCCGAATAACATTGTTGCTCGAGCGAGGGCTCACAACAGTCGGGCGATAGTCAAGCGACAGAGGTTCTGTTTTTTTACGCTCGAGCTAATCCATGGTGACAGTCTAGTGAAAATTCGTGTCGTGTCTTCCTTATTTTGTCATTCTCGAACCCTAGACCTAAAAACCTTAACGTTATCTATTTGCACATTACTTCTTGACTTTTCATACAAATTACAATTAAATCCCTTTTGTTTATAGAATTGTCAATTATAACATTAAAACCTAACATGTTGACATGACTTGATTTTGAGAAAGTACCCAACAAGGTGATTGCTTGAAGCATGTGGTGTTAGACTCTATGTTGTACAATATCTAATAGAATAACCCTGAATTGATTAAGCAGCTCAATAGACCAGATAATGAAAACAAAATCCTAAATTAAAATCTCTCTCGATTGTACAAAAACAAAATAATTTGGTCTTTGTACAATTGCTTCCAAACATGGGTTTTGTGATTCAATATTTTATCATATAGTACACGCAATTATCCAAATTAACAACTCTCTTACTCAATATTAATACTTTATGATTGCATGAATTTGCATGGCAACTCATTCATGTGTCTTAATGTGACTTTGATGGTATGTTGTTTCAGTATTTTGACCATCTCGTCTAAAACATTTAATTATTTAATAAAATGATATTTTGGGGTGTTGACTTGATCCTGGACTGGCTTGTGTGGCTCGTCGAGCCACACGAGTGTGCCCTTTAGCCTAAAAAAAATTTATAAAACATAAAAAAAAAAAATTAAAACGCTTACAGTATGAAGTTATTTCTTTTAATTTTTAATTTTAATTTTTGCTGTAATTTTTTTAATGTTAATATTTAGTTATTATTTATAATACGTATAAATTGCACAAATTTTAAATTCTTTTAAAAAAAATTAGATTTGTCACGAATTTAGAAAGAAAAATCTAGCCGGCTTAGCTCGCTAAGGCCCAAGTCAAAAGCTTGGGTCAAGCCTAAACTTTTTACCTGAGTTTTAGCTCGACTCGAGAAAAAAAAAAAAAAAAATTCAAACCATTTTTACTCGAGCTGAGCCCGAGCAAAAAGTTTCGACTCACGGCTCTACTCGACTCGTTAACACCCCTAATACTAGTTGATCCATCGAGTAGTTTCAATAGAATACTAGTGCGTTTGTGCTCAAATCGTTAACTTACGTACTATCAACTTTGAGAGAGCCTAAACTCATTTTGCCCCTCACAATTTTTCTATCGTGTTCCCTAGGATTTAAACCCTTGACTTTTCTTTTAAGAATGATTTAAGTAGAATCCTAATATGGGTTTTTATCTTAAAATTTCATTCTTATTAAGAGGAGTAACTTAAATCTTTATAGCCTGATTTATGCTTTCATCTTTATTCGACGTGAAATTTTATCATTTAACATGTGATAAGAGTAGTTTCTACACTTATTCGGTATCCTAAATGATGATATTTTGTTAATATTTGGACGGATTAGTGTCTAATTTTTTATTTATTGTTTTTATTAGGAAAAACGTATGTTTGGACAAAGAACTGGAAGAAAGAATAGAAAATGGGCTAAAATGAAGTAAATTCAAAGTTCGAGGACTAAAGTGTAAATACTCAAAAGTTGTGTCGGGCCTCATGATGAAGATTCGAAAGTGCTATGGGTCAATTGGATGAGGAAAAAGTCAAATGGGTGAAGTATAGTCAAAATATTATCACACATCAACTTTTAGTTGAAAAAGTTATACTTCGAATTTTTAATTTCAGTTTGAGGCCCATTTTTTGCATAACAAACGTTTGAATTGGAAAAATGATAATTTTGGAAGATTCGTAGCTATTTGAATTATCTTTTCAATGTATTTTGAATCACCTTAATTAGATATCGAAATAAAATATATGATCAAAATACTGAAAACTGTCCGGCGAAAAATGTTGCTTATACTATGCAGCCGCATAGTTAAAATAACTTGCGACCACAACTATACCTCTAGACACTTTTTGGCTAATAAAAATCCTTCTATGCGGCCACAACTCATTAATCTTTGTGGCCGCATAATGTTAAAATGTACGCTATTTTTGGTTTCCTTATTTCATTTAAACTCTACATGGAAATATATTTTTGGGGGCATCTATATAAACTAGAACTCGTTTGGAATGTAGGGAGACCTCCCTAGACCTAAGAAGGATGATAGGCTAGTTTTTCCTTTTTATTGGATGAATAATAAACTCTATTATTTGTTTACTTTAATTCAAGACAATTAGTTTAGTATTTCTTAATTTTTCATGATTAATTTTGCATTCACATTGAACTTTTGATTATCTAATCACCAATGTAAGAATACTCATAATATGTCTAAAACGTGGCAAAATCAACATATAGACAATAGGTATTAAGAATAATATCTATTGCAATTATGTGATAAAATGATGTGAATCAATGCATATTTTTTATATGAATTCGAACTAGAAATATGATCGAGTCTCGTTAAACATAAATTTAATATATCTTGAAAAAGAATTTTGAATAAAAATAAATTATCGATTGTTTTAAATGCATGAATTTACTAGATTACAAATTTAGAATTGAATTAAGTAACGATATGACGATTCAATATTCCAATACAATATTCATATATTAGATAAGAGCATTTTCAAGATGCTCTCTATTTTAAAAAGTCAACATGTAAAATTATATTCCAAAAGACTTTTTAAATTAACATTTTAATTTAGAGAGTGAATTTGACTCTTCAAATTCTCACTCTCTATACTTAAATGCATTCAAAATGTTTCAATTTTTAATGTAGGAAAACAATAAAATAATCTAAAGAAAAACTAGTTAAAATAAAAGATAAAGAAAAATAATAATTATTTTTGGAGAGTGGTAAAATTAAGTGTTAAATATAAAGAGTTTGTTGGAGTACTCCAAAATTTTAAATCTCTAAATTTATAGATACTCAAATTATAAAATATGCTCTTTAAAAATAGTCTCTTGGAGAAGCTCTAAATACCTTATTTATTTTCTTAGTTTATGATTAAAATAGAAAACATACAAATCATCTATTTTGATATCACATAACTTCAAATTTGATAAAAATTATTGACCTAACTATTAAACCTTATTTTTCGTGATAACGATAAACTTGAAACTCACTGAGTTCTATTAATTGTCAATGATCTAGTACGTTTGTGGGTTTCAACTCAACAACATGCCACTTTAAGATGGTGACTCATTTGATCAAATCAATTTTGAATCCACATGCTCATTTTTTAAGTCTTAATCGAATCGAATTTTTCATCGGAGTTTAATGGGCTCTGATACCATATTAAGATTTGAAATTCCATCTTAAAATGTCAACATTGTTAAAAAGGGTAATCCAAATTTTTATAAGTTGATCTATATTTTCATCTTTATTCGACGTGAGATTTTATCTTTTAACAGCTAAGATTGATGGAAAGTTACATTTTTTTTTTTTGCTTTTTTTGCACAAGAAAGAGTTTTTACCGTGTAAAAATACTTGCTATAATGCCATATAAATAGCTTCTTGACGTGATCATTCATCCTAAAATACCATATAATGAAGTCTTCTGAACCAAAACTTTTAACTTACTTTTCTTCCTTAATACTGTCGAATTTTATCCAATCTACTCTACAAAACATGCCATAAGATACCAATTTGAGTTGTCCATGCAAAGACTAGAAAACATTTAAGGAGATCTACATATTCATATACAAAATACTTAAACATCATGTTCAAAAGACCTCTAGTGCAGGCTTAATGTACACAACCACAGGAACTAGATATACTGAAGTGTATTAAATCCGGATACATTACCTCCAAAAACAGCACTAATGGACCTTGCACATCAAAACTATCCATTCGTCCATTCTTTAACTGGTTAATCCAGGGAGCCGTAGAATTCATCCCAATACGTCTGCAATATAGGGTCATTGGATTGTGCATTCTTCAACATCTGATTCGCCAATTCAACCGAGGACTCATCGTGCGAAAGGACGTTTTCATGTTCAGGTTGCAAAGACACGAAATAGTCATTGTGTATTTCTGAAGACGAAGAGGAGTTCAGTCTACGCTCATAAGTAGCTAATTCTCTATTATATCTCTCTCTGTCCATCTTATGTGCATCTATGTATGGCTGCAAAAGAAAAGGCAAAAGAAACTCAAGTTTCAGAATGGTGTCATATTCCAACCATTTTAAAAAGAAGTGTATTGCATTCCCTAAATTCACTAGTTAAAATGTTTTAATATCCAATTGTTCCTGATTTCCGTTAAGATTAATTTTCCACCAATGTTTTAAGGCATAATTTTGTAATAAAAATATTACAATAGATTTAAAATTTGTAGTAGTCACCAAGAACAGTACGATGTCAGACACATTGAAATTAATTACCAATTTGTCTTCCTCAGAGAGATGCCTCCATGCCTCAATTGCCATGTCCCGAATATTCTGGCTACTGGAGTTCTCTCCATAAATTTCCTTTAATCCATGACATGCTATCCTAAGGAAGATCTGGTATCCGGTCCTTGGTTTTAGGGGAGCATCAGCTTCCTTCATTAATTCCTTATCTGCAATCGACAGCATGGCTTGTATCTGATCCACTGGACAATTTAAACCGTCACAGTTCATTAATACAAGCATGAAAAAGTAGTCGAGCTTGTGATTCATTTTTTTTATTTTTTACAGCTTTAACGGCATTGAGAAACTGCCAGAAAATTACTGAAAGAACCCAAGAAAATATCTAAGCTGGACGATGGGCATTTTCTTGATTAATAAAAAGAAGTGACTAATTTCAAATATCTGTATCGTGACAAAAATATCTATAAATGTTTTCCTGTCTTTATGCGGTGCCCTTGACTAGAATTAATAAGATCATTCTTCACTGAAATCATTTGAATGAAGCAAAAATAGGATTAACCTGCAAAAACTTGGTAAGAATGATTGTTGATCTTCTTTTTCTCTGCTGGACCCTCCAGATCACCAGAACAAACAGTTGACAAAGAGGATGAGCTATCACAATACTTCCGCTTTCCTGTCATGCAGCTCAGGCTGCCCCCATAACTCGAACGACCTGCAAATCCAATGCACTTACACTTTAACATGAAGAGAACTTGTTCTTTTACATGCCAATAGCAAAACAAGAATAAAAAAGGGTTAGCGATAATGATATGTTAAAAACCAGCTTTTGACCTAGAGAACTTTTATCTGGCGTTGTGTTTGCTTCTTTAGGCACCCTATAATGGTAAATTTGCTCAAATTGGTACAGGAGATTTTCATAAACTGTTTGAAGTTCTATCGGTCGCATTGAGACACTGCATTGCGAGTTCAAGGTAGATGCAACTTCATACCAATTCCCAAATTTTGTAACCTGAAATTTTTTACAAGAAAGATTACATAATTGAAGAGATTGAATACAGACAAACTCAACCCACATCAAATAACAATTTTATCTTTCCAATTACATAAAATAGACTTGAGATGGTGAATGAAACGTTACATATCGGGATAAACCTTACATAACTTGCAATAGAACAGCAGTTCTCAAAAATCTTAACGGGGGCATAAATTACATCATATCCCAGTTTCGTTGTTTTCAGTCACCCACTTGAGGGCACCAGCACTTACAATCAGTACAAGTGTCAATATAAAAAGGAACTGCAATACGTATCACCATCAACAACGTAAGCAGTATTCATTGAGACTTATAAATACAAAGCCAAACGTACCTGATGAAGCCCTCCTCTTTGAGTCACTTCTTTGTAAAGAAGATGCAAATCCAAGTTTGCTTCTCGAAAATTAAAGCTGCACAGGAAAGAATTCCACCAGGTTTCAATCTTGAACCCACCCCACCCGAAGGGAGTCTAGGAAGGAAACCAATCAAAATTTACAAAAGTACCAATTAGCACATGCCTTGGGATAAAAGGGATTCAACGATATGCCATATTGTACACACCCACATGATTTTTTTTGGTTTCTGAAACTTTGATGGATTAATTACTATCATCCAGTGTTCTAAAAAGTGTAAAGCGTGGAGGCTAAGTTTCAAGTTTTACGAGCCTAGGCGAAGCTTAGGCGTAAAAAAACGTTTTTTAATTTTAATGTTTAATTATTGTAAAAAAATTCAATAATACATACAAAACATCTAAAATTATAAAATATCATATTTACTTAATAATTCATACATAAAGATAAGTTTTAAAATCATAACTACATAACATAGTTAACTTGTTGCTTAAATCTTATCTAATCTAACTCCAATTCATTTTAAAGTATTATCTTTTTTTCCGTTCTTCCGTCTACTCAGTTCTCTGGAGTCTGGAGTTTTTGAAGTTTAAAGGGATAGTAAGCTACTGAGTCTGGACTGTGGGTTTTATTTTGAAAAAAAAAAAATTGGGCCTCCTTAAAATCTAGGCCCCTAGGCGCATCTAGGAACGCCTAGGCACACCTAGACGAGCATTAAGCAGTCAACGACAACGTTGATCGCTTAATTTTCGCTTAGGCTAAGTATGCCTAGGCGAGCACTAAGCGGTCAACAACAAGCTTAATTTCCGCTTAGGCTCAAGGCGAAACGTTTTCATCACGATTTGCGCCTAGGCGTGCTTTTTAGAACACCGCTATCATCAGGTCTTGTAAACTTCCCCGATGTGACTTGCTAATATTTTGGGTCTCGATAAATAGAGGCGAATAAGATCCAGAGCTTCAGCATTAATATTCTCAGTAAGGAATGCTGCGAGCAGCAAGCAGTTTTGGATAAAGGTCAGCCAAAAAATGGTAAGCACCTAGCTTAATCCTTTTTACTGGTTTAGTAAAGTCAAGCTTTGGCTTCCCAATGACTAAAATAAATAAAGAGGTAACCTTTATATCACACAAGCTTCTATGATAGCATAATCACATGCTTCAAATTGTCTACCCAGGGTCTTTTGGGAGCTTAAAGGCCCTTATTATCTTGGAGAATTTATGGAGGATATAGATTTAAAATAATCAAAATGCATTGCCTCAGCGTTAAATCGAGGTACTGAATATCTCTGCACGGACTTCTTTAATGTGGCTCAATAACATAGTGCTGAATAAGATCCAGCATACAGCAGCGATGATGAGATAAATAAGCAATTCCAATTTATTAACTCGTGAACACAGAAAGCCGTTGAATATATTACATAATGCATCTCAGACATACATGGATACACATATTTTATTTAACTAAGCAATAACCTCAAACAAGCAATTTGATCTGTTCAAAGCCTAAACTAGCATTCGAATTCCAAGAAAGGCGTGCTTGAAACTATAACTCAGACACGACATGCATTGATTCGTGTGTGTAGAGAAAAGAGAAGAAGTATAATCTCACACTCGACTCAGTCCAGACGATTCGTGCAACTTGCTTAGCTTTCCATAGAAACTGTCATCAGAAGCCTTATCACGAGCATTGATCGCCGGTGACTTAGGCTTCGTCTCGCCGGAATCATCAGCGCCATCGCAGCCGTTAATATTCTTCTCCATTGTTTCTCACATTTCCTGTGGTATGTGGATTCACACCAAATGCTATGGGTTTCGTTTCGTTTTACGAATTTCGATGGTTGGGAGAGAGGTGCAGTGTGGGCCATGGATGTTTGCCACGTGTGTTTTGTGGGCCCTGTGGTAAAACGAAAATGCATCAGAGACGCTGATTGTGGTCATTGACGGTCAGATCTGGCTACTATGTGGCTTGCATGCATCAATCTCAAAGTTGATGAGATCTCCACCTTTCGAAGTGGAGGCAAACTGCAAATAGCATTTCTTAACCGTTCATACTTTTACATATTTTGGCCACTTTTTATCTGGTTGGAAATTTAATTAACATGCATAGCAGAATTTAAACGAAATTTTCAATTCCCATTAAAAAATTTCTTTATGTTTAGATAGAAACGGTTATAGGAACTATACATTTTATAAATTTTATGATCTTATTTGCTAAACTTGGAACTCGAATAGTCACGATCTGTAATCCACAACTATTCAATTATTCAGCATCCAATAAAAATCCACATAGGGAACAAGAATGAAAGAATTAGAGTTTCTTTTTCTTGTACTAGCAAGATAATGAATTGTGTTATATTGTTTCTAAAACCTCAATACACTACAACAAAATGTACTTTTTACGACATGCAATACATATCATAAAAATCTCTTTACGGCATGCAAAGTACGTCATCTATGGAATGCCGTAAAATTACGGTGTTCAGTTGCATGCCGTAAAAAGTGATGTACCTTTTATGGCGTTCAGCTACACGCAGCAAAAAATATTTCACTATTTACGGGCATGTATAGGCATGCAAATATTAATTTAATTTTTAAAAAAACATTTATTTATTTGATTACCAGCAAACCAATAATTAAAAAAAAAAAATTAATCCATAAATAATCAAGTTTTTCATAGTTTCGATAAATAAAAAAAATTAATTCATAAACAAAAATATTCTTTTCTAGGGAAGTTAATAAATTAAAATTTACAGACACTCAAAATTAATTAAAGTTCAAGAGAAACAAGATAATAGATGAACATTTCAATATAGACCAATTTCCAGCTGCCCAAGACTCTATGAGGATCAAGCTGTCCACTGCAGTAACTTGAAGGCACAGCAGAAAGTTCCTGCCTTCCTCTCCGCTCCTCGCTAGACTTCAAAGTGATAGGTTTTTCCACTGCAGCAGCCTCAACACACAACATGTGCTTATATTCATCATCTCCAAAATTAGCCATTGTCTTTGCCTTCTTATCCCAAGGATTTTATACAACTACAAGCAAAAAACAAAAGTTCAATTCCACCTGAAATCTAGAAAATTATAGTAAATGCAGATTGATCATAAATTGACAATATAAATCACATACTCTAAAAATAAGAGAAACTAACAATAACTTAAAGCTTGGTAGGAGAATTGATTCTTCTATTTTTTTTTGGTTATTGATTATAGATAGCATGGGTTATTAAATATTTGTACTATAATTTGAGTAGGAAAATTTTTATATTGTGTCCATTAACAAGTAACAACCAAATTACTAATGTGGCATTCACGAGATAGAGTCCCTTGATCAAGTCTGATTTTAATGGAAACAGATACTAAATTATGAGGAGGAAGGAGGAGAAGAGAAACATAAATCACTGGAATTGAGATTTCTAATAATTACTCAAAAAAACCTAGTCCAATTATACCTCAATCAGTAATACTTTGCACTTAGTGTACCACTAAAGAATGTAACTTGTTATTAAAAGCTTTCCTAAGAGCTAAAGTTAAAACCCAATACCTGAAAAGCCTAGTTGTTAATTTATGATGTATAACCAAATGTTACTGAACAGTGCCAATGAATCTATTTTCTTGAACCACCATGATTACCACTTCAAGTCATGCCATGATCACTTACACCTAGCTAGAAGTTAAAAGCTCATCGAAATAGATCAATCAAAAGCATCAATTTCAAGTTACTGGAAGCAAAAGCAACTTATGCCGAAATCAGGAATCTCATTAAGTTTACCAATCCCTAATGATCCATTCTCATCCCCTCAGCAATTTACAGAGCAATATTGGAAGCAATTCATAGTGCTATTCATAGAGAAATTCACATAGCAATTCACATAATACATATTCACAGAGGCACTGAGGCACGGAGCAATACTACAAATAGAGATGTCACACTACAACATTCAAGAAATTTCAATTAGTCAGTAGTCACCAAGACAAACCCAACATTCCCAATCAACAATCCCCAAAGATTAGTTAGCATCAGACAGAGACTATGGACTACACAACTTTCTTGAAAAAATTTGACAAATCAATTTGATTAGCATTCCAATTCAACAACGCCCAAATTTCAACAATACCTAATTTCAATTCCTTAAGATTAGTTAGCATCAGACAGAGAGTATTGACTACACAACAATTTCAATTCAAGTTCAACAATATCCAAATTTCAACATGAATTTTTTAACAAGCTCAAAGCCTCAAACATCAAAAACAGTATGAAATCAAACGCAGACCCCACTCAAACATAAAAAATGGTATGAAATTATACCTGACTTTTCTGCGCAGAGGCGGAGGTGCACAACGTCTGGAGTGGAGGAGAACAGAGGCAGAGCAGCAGAGATGAGAGAGTCAGACGAGGACAATAGTCAACAGAGGGAGAGCCAGAGGTGCACAAAGCCGCTTGGAGTAGGGATGGAAATTCGATAAAATAAGAAAAACTTTGAAGATCAAGAAACAACCCACAATTTATTGAAGGAGATTAACAACTTACCACTTTGAAATTACAACCGTGGAAGTAGAGCGACAAAGTTGAAGGCTATCTGTTGTGACTGACCATGGACGATCGGCGACCATCGCCAATAACTAGAAGGTTAGGGTTGACGTCGATGATTTGAGGAAAATTGGAGAGGCATGGAGAGAGCGAGAGAGAGAGAGATGGAAGGTTAGCGTTGGACGGGTCTTTCTCATTTTCTAATTTTAGGCTATCGTGTTAGAAGATATTTTGTCAATTTTAAAGGCAAATCAAATTTTAGGTGGGAATTAAATTTTTTTGAGTTTTCAGACGGAATTTTTTCGTTGGTAACTATATAGTACTTTTAAGATTTTACTTACAATGTTTACCAACAGATTTTGACGTTGTCACTAATATTTAATTTATTATTTATTATTTTTAATTTTTTACCGACGGATTGTAACAAAAATGTACAAACGAAAGTCTTCCGTTGGTAATTCTTTTGTTAATTTAGTATTTAGTTTTTAATAATGAAAAAGTAATAATTTGTTTCTGATTTGTTGTTAATCCATTGGTATTATCAATGGAAGACATTCGTTGCCAAATATCCGTCTCTATTGCCTCACTTTCTAGTAGTGTGTGGATTTCGAAGGAGAGAAACTTGTGAGACGACCGAGAGAGATGCAAGGGAAAATAAAAGGAAATTCTTTTAGGGCAAATAGTAATGGTCAAATAAGGAAAAATAATAATTTTTTGCATTCTTTACGGCGTGCACAAATGCATGCCGTAAATAATCTAGAAATCATTTTTTGTGGCGTGCACAATTGCATGCCGTAAATAATCTAGTTTGCATTTTTTACGGCATGTACAAATGCGTGCCATAAATAATATAGTTTGATTTTTTATGGTTTGCACAAATGTATGTCATAAATAATCTAGTTTGTTTTTTTACGGAGTGCAATCAATGTGTGCCGTAAAAGTTTACTTTTTACGGCATGCCATCAATGTATGCCGTAAATACTTTTAGCTATTGAATTATTACGGCGTGCATTTAAGGCATGCCGTAAATAGTTATTTTTACGGCATGCCTTATATGCACGCTGTAAATGCGTGTCGTAAAAAGGAACATTTGTCGTAGTGATAGCTTATTAATATAAATCCAAATAGACTTGGCATGTCTTTTAAACTTAATTCGATCCAATATTTAATTAATCTAATTAATTAAATTTGGTACATGAGTTAATTAATCTAAGTTTATTAACAAGCAACTCAATTAATTAATTATTCAGTACTTGTTAATTAATTAGTGAATCTCTCTAGTTCTCTTTTTATATGTTGCTCATTAGGTTATCAATCACGATGTCTAATAACGTAAATTATTATTTTGATCTAATCAAAATTGATAAATTAAAATACCAATTTTTAACTTATCACCAATTTACATCCATCGTCCCATATTGATATCTAGCAATATGCGAAGGCAATACATGTGACGAAAAATGTCACGTTGTATGACAAAATCAATCTTGTTTGTTTACCGCGAAACTATAATTATTTAGTCAATATAATTTGATCAATTATGAGATATAGATATGTGTTAATCTCAATTATCGATCATATCTTTCATTCTACTATTAAGTCAATATAAGTCGAAAATTCTTTTTCGATTTATAAGTACACATTGACCAAGGATTTCATTATCAACTTATTGAATGAAATGTAGATCATAATATCTTTCTATTTAAGAGTGACGAATCATGTATTGATCATTCAAAATATTCATATGATTCTTGACATATCCGAACAATGTCGCTTGTCAGAGCAACATCCAACATCGTCAAAATATGATTATCCTCATATAAAGTACTATGATGATCTCAAGTTGAAAGACTAATTTCACTATCGAACGTTAAAGATTAACCACTGTACACTCAGATAGTCATCCATGTGGAATCCACCGACAAAACATTCTCATGTTCATTTAAGTATCACAACATTTTAACTTGTGAAATCAACTACTTACTTTACAAGTAAAAAAGACAAACATAATGGTCTATCCGTAATAATAATATCTGTATCTCATTATTACTTAATCGTGGATGATTTAAAATTTAGTCATATGTAATTTGTATCTATCAATCACAACTCCTTGTGATTAACAAATTATTAAAATTTGAATCTACAGACTTTATTAATTAGTTGAATTGAATATTAATTAAATAATAGATATACCATTGAAATGCATCAATTATATACTAAAAATATTTATGTCCAAAATTGATTAGATTTAAGGCATAACATTTTCATAATCATGCTACATATACACTCTCACTTACACTTTATTTTACACACTTCCACATGACAACATCTAAACTCTTGATTTTCAACTTATCCATCACATCACTACACAAATTTTCTCCACATAGGAAGAATGTCATCTAAGGTGTAAGCTAGAATGTACATCTAATTTAAATCTATTTTCAAACTCTTTTTTCTAATATATTCATTTTCAACCACATATTCACACAATAGAATATTTTACACGCAAACTCAAATTGTTTTTCTATTTCTTGATCATACATCCTCCTAAAAATCACTATTCAAAACTCTATTTTCTCCAAGTAATAGTTGTTAAACATTGGTTTAATCTATTTTTCATAAGTTAAAACCATTCTATAATCTTGGAATTATAGAGAGTTTTTCTAACGGGAATTTTTATTGATGAATGTTACATTTTTTATCGTAAGTGTGTGATATTGTAACAAGTAGTATAATGGACCATTGAGTTCGAATTATCGTTTCCGCGGGGACTATAATTTAATACTTAATTTACTATTTCTAACTTTTATTTGATTGAAAACAAGTACGGTTTTTTGTGATTATTTAATTTAACTATTACTAATAATTAGAATGTATCTAAATACAACAAAACTTGAAATAGGGTTTAAAACATGAAATGAAAATCAGGACTCACAATTTCATCTATTGATTACCTTTAATTTTTAAATCAAAATTCACACATTTAATGTAGTGCTCGATCGAATTCTTCTAACATATTTAATTTACCCCTCTGAAATTTTCACTGAGCCTATTTAACTAATTCAATTTCTTAGTTCTATATAAATCAATTTTAAACTTATTTATTATTCTAAAAATTCATGTAAGGACCGTAATAACTAGCATAAGGATCTCTACATTTTATACTAGATTACTGAATTTCACTACATGGTTTAAATTTAAAACTTACATCTCGATTTGTAATAGATTTAAAAAATCATTGAATTATTGGCCAAATGATTCATACCAATAAATTCATAAATAAAATCAACAACATATGCTTTTTAAAGAACAAGAATTTTGAATAAAAGAAATACATGGTCTCAAATAGATTACATTGTTTGTTCTAATAAAAGATTTAGCTACTCATAATGTATGAAAAAAACAACAAATATTCATTGAGTACATCACCAGATTTTGAATAAAGATGTAGACAAGCGGATGAACCTTGCACATGATGATCTTTGAAGAGCCGTTAGAATTTCAATCAAGGTTTTCCATTTTGCTTGAATAAGCCCTAGTCTTTAGGGTACATGTTTATTATCTTTGACTTCAGTTAGTTGTTTTTATCACTTGCAAACGTGAGCTATTTTTCTTCATTTTGTTAGGAATGTAAAAGGCTATTTATAAGCCTAGATTGTTCAATAAGAATTATGATCATTCCCAGAAATTCTTGAGTATTCTCTTACTTGTGGTTTTCGATTCTTAACATTGTGGTATCAGAGCCCCCACTGGGCCTGATAAAATCAAAGCATCAGTCTTTGGGATCCTTATAGCAGCAAAGAAGATGTCAATCGAAGGAAACTTCATGCATCCATTCATCCCTTGTTTTGATGGTCACTATGACCATTGGAGCATGCTGATGGAGAATTTCCTACACTCTAAAGAATATTAGGAGATGATAGAGACTGGCTATGTTGAGTCGAGGCTGGAGTAGAGCAGACAAAAGCAGAGCGCAGAAGGCTAGCAGAATTGAAATTGAAAGGCCTGAAAGTGAAAAATTATCTCTTTTAGACCATCAATCGAACGATATTGGAGACTATCCTTGTGAAAGACTCTTCCAAACAGATTTGGGAGTCTATGAATAAGAAGTTTGAAGGGAGTGCAATGGTTAAGAGATTGCATCTGCAAGCTCTCCACATAGAGTTTGAAATCCTAGAGATGAAGGCTAGAGAATGAGTCACCAAGTATTTTTCAAGAGTGTTGTATGTGGCTAACAAAATGAGAAAAAAATGGAGAGCAGATGCAAGATGTCACAGTGGTGGAGAAGATTCTCTGAACATTGAGTGAGAAATTTAATTATGTTGTGTGCTCGATCGAGGAACCCAAAGACATTGATCGAATTTCCATCGATGAGTTGCTGAGTTCTCTGATTGTTCATGAGCAGAAATTTCAGAAACACACGGGAGAAGAGCAAGCCCTCAAGATAACAACTGAATGTAGGTTTGGTATAAGAGGACGAGGTCGAGGTGCTTACAGAGGAAGAGGTCGCCAATCCTACAACAAGGCAATAGTGGAGTGCTATCACTGTCACTAGCTTTGACATTTTCAATTTAAATGTCCAAACTGGGATAAAGAAACTAACTATGCTGAAGTAGGAGAGGAGGAAGAGATGTTGCTCATGGCATATGTAGAGATGAATGATGCTCAAAGAGAAGATGTCTGGTTTCTAGATTCTGGATGTAGTAACCATATGTGTGGTGACAAGAACTTGTTCTGTGATTTAAATGAGAGCTTCAAGCGCCAAGTAAATTTGGAAAAAAACCCAAAGATGGAAGTGATAGGTAGAGGCAACGTGAGATTAAAAGTAAGTAACTTTACTCATGTTGTTGGTAAAGTCTTTTATGTACCAAAATTAAAGAATAATCTTCTGAGCATTGGACAACTACAAGAAAAAGGATTGACGATTCTTATTCAACATGGAAAGCGCAATATATATCATCCAGAGAAAAGGGCTCATAATATAGACACAAATGACAAAAAATCGAATGTTTGTCATGCTAGCAAGCTCACTGCCTCAAAGACCTTCTTGTCTCTACACATCTACACAGGATTTGGCACACTTGTGGCATTGTCGCTATGGAAATTTGAGCTATAAAGGATTAAGGACTCTCCAATTCAGGAAGATGGTGCATGGTATGCTTCAATTCAACTCTCCATCAATAGTGTGTGCTAATTGTTTGATTGGGAAACAACACAATGATCTAATCCCAAAGAAGAGTAATTGGAGGGCCATAGAGTAGCTTCAACTTGTTCATGCAGACATTTGCAGATCAATCTCTCCCATCTCCAATAGTAAAAAGAGGTATCTTCACTACACCAAAAAAGGGCTTTTGCAGCGGCCAAAAAACGCTGCAAAAGCTCTTTTGCAGCGTTTTTCCAAGTGTTGTGAAGGCATGTGTTGCCGTTGAGAGAAGACTTTTTGTAGCGTTTTTTAAACGTTACGGTAGACCTCCTTGTGCAGCACTTTTTCAACGTTGCGGTAGACCCCCTTTTGTAGCGTTTTTTAAACATTGCGGTAGACTCCCTTTTGCAGCGTTTTTTTAACATTGCGGTAGACCCCTTTTTAAATGTTGTCATAGACTCTTTTGTAGCGTTTTTTCAACGTTGTCGTATACCTTTTTTTATTTATTTATACAGCTATATATGGAATTGACAGCCAAAATTGAAAATGACTCTTTGTGAACAAATTTTGAAATTGTATAAAAACTTATAATTTCATTATAAATTTTTGAATCAATACAACATTAGAATGTGTTACAACACAACCTATTTAAAAAATAGTAAGGATTAGAGAGCGAAACTATAATAAACTAGTTACAACATAACATATCTAAAGTTCTTGTTGCCAATTCTCAATATATTTCTGCACAACCTAACTAAGTCGGGAATGAATTTTTGCCACTTGGCTGGCCACTCATGCTTCAAGATCTGCACATAAAAAAAGTAAAAAAGTAGCTTGTCCAATAATAATCTGTAGAACTGCTAGAATTGCACGTAGAAGCTCAGTTCGAGATGGTAGTGTCCTGTGAATTTCAGATGATGGGAAGGGTGTATGTAGAAACCACCCAACTTTCATTTTGCTGTTGTATTCATTCAGACATTTGGGAAGAAACATGAGATGATAGTCATGACACCAAACAACATCACCTTCTTCATAGTGTTATTGCTATAGCCATTGTAATATTGATGGACAACTTCTTCATCTAGGAAAATAGGGACGCACATCTGCAATGAATGACAAAAGAATTAAAACAATAATGTTTTGCTCAATTACTTTACAAAAAAATCTAATATCTATACTTCCAAAATCAGGAACGCCAAAAGATGCTCAGTGTATTGAAGAATTAAATTATACCAAAAAATAATTATTCACCTTTTTCAGCTAGCTCTTTAGTGAAGGTCTTCTGCCCGATTTCATCTGGCACATTTACGCCTGCCCACCCAATCCATCGTGCTTCAAACTCCTTCACGCCTATATTAAGTGACACAGGTGTCAGACCATATTAATGTCTACAACTACAGTTGACATTAAACATTCGTGTATTAAATGGTCTGACATCAACAAAACTACAATTTAGCTCAGCTATCTTTCCCCACAATAAAATTAGTAGACAACATAAAATTTTATCTCCAACTTCATTTTTTTATAACCTTCTCCTGAGTACATCATAAGACTTTTGATAATAATACAGTTTTAAGGCACATAAAAACTGGGACGTCAAAATAGGGAAATTCTGAATGATATTTTCAACAATTCCAATCTGAAGACATTGATTCCATTTTCAAATGCAGTCTTTAACTAATTCAAAAGCATGCACCACAAATAGAGTAGTGGATGTATCAAATACAATATCAATTATAAAGAACCTGAAGAGTTCGGTATGATCGGTTCGGTGCAACGAATAATGAATTCTGCTAACAAAAATACAGAGAAGAAAAAAATTATATCTTCAAGTCAAATTTGAAGAGCCCAAAAAACGAAAATAATCATACAGCATCAACTTCACTCTGCGAAACAATACGAACTTCTTCCTAAAGTAAACCTTCAAAATTCTTCAACTGAGGTGAAATCATCTTGCATAAGTTATCATGGATTACTAAGCTACAGGGAAATGTTTGAAAGGGAAAGCCACATTATTAGGTTTCCACCGGAAAAGCTCAAAATATTATCATCACTTTAATTAAGTTTAATCCAATAATTGGGTAACATATTAATTAAGCAAGTTCTAGCGATCGACCAAATCCCAATCTATAATCTCATAACAAAAAATTCCATTTTCGTCATGTAAAGGAAAAAAATGGTTTTCTTCCTTCCAAATTATCACAATATGACACTTAAAACTGTAAAAGTAAATGGATCCAAAAATCAAGTAGTAGGGAAATAAAAGAATACAAAACAAAATCCAACCATAAGTTAAAAGCGCATGTTTGGTATACATTATCCAGCCAAACATGCCATAAATGTATAAATCATAAAGATATAAGCAAACTGAAGCCAAACCTTTGAATGTTTCTTGACAAATTGCACAATTATAAACTAAAAGCACATGTTTGGTATACATTATCCAGCCAAACACGCCGTAAATGTATAATGGCAACCCTTTCTGTTGCATCAAAAACCTTATTACTTCACAGTCCCTTCCCAAATACTGCAATACAACATGGTAACGTAGTTTCCTTTTTTAAATATGGTGGTGGTGATGAGGAGCAAAGTACTACGTCAAAAGTTGTGAACATAACCTTGAAAAAATATGCTACTTTATAACAAAAACCAACAATGAATTGTGTATAAACACTATTTTCGACAAGGCTTTGGTTTATAGTCGACCAATCTTATTGTTTGCAATTTGACAACTTAATAACATTGTTGTCATTGTCATTTTTGTACTTCATATAAAGCAATAACTATCCCTATGTAATGAATCTGACCTTCCCCAGTTATCTCAAGACTGTTCCTGTGCTATTGGGACTTAAATTTGCAAATATTTCTTGAAAGTCAATTTGTTGGTAAGATTTAATAGTCTCGAGGATGTGATGTAAAAGTAAACACTCAAAGCATAAGAAATAGCAATATTTAAGCATACCCCAAAATTAAATTCGAAAGTAGACAGCAGAATCCAATCATGCATGATCGATGAGCTTCGGTTCAGGCATTTGCATTGCATCTGGCACCCAATTCAGAAATCTAATGTATGATCTCCGGTCCAGATTGATAATTTTCTTAACGAATGCCCCAGGGTGCGGTGGGCTTTCCCTTCAACCTTTCAGGTACCATTTTGGAAAATACACTCTATCATTAAATGACTGAAGCAGTAGGATCTAGGGTGGCAAATGCGATAAGAGAAACCAATGCATATCGAATATTTATGCCAGCTGCAAGCCCTGTATCCCAAAAATAGGCATATTTCACTTTCAATAAAGTAAGCGAAATTCCTACAGAGAACATAAAAAATCTTAAAGGATATATATAAAGAAGTACAGTGTTTTTGTGCCTTAAAATGATACGGAACCTAATCCTGAAATATATAAATAGTAATGCGATCCAATAAACTACTGGAACTTATAAATATGCTTGGTAAATTCAGCCACATAGGGATGTTCTATGCTATTTAATTAACTCACTAAATCAAACCACAAATGCCACTTACAAATAATTAATCAAAAGAAAAAGTAAAATATGCAAACTACTACTTTTAGGCTTATAACTCTGAAATAAAATATTAATTGTAGACAATTATTTCCTTCAAATTCCCAAATTCATATATTATTCTAATTACAGTTTTGTGGTTATAGACATTGTTGAGTTTGAAAAACGCGATATTTTAATAATTTCTCAACAAGAGGACTTGAAAGTTATAAAAAAAAAAGTGTTTATACTATGCTACCTTGTATTCTTTCCAGTAGAAGTAGTGAACTTTAAGAAAAACGATAATAATTCTACATAAAAACCCATATATAAAATCAACATATAACAACAAAAACTAAAGAGTAATGCTTACCAAGGCAAGCCAGTGAAATCGTGATAAGTGTCTAGCACTGAAATGAGAGAACAACAATTGGGGGTTCGAAAGCTTGTCATAGCTCTGGGTAACTGGGTTTACGCTCTTCCTCTGTTTCGACTGTCAAAAAGTTCCCAATCAATTGAAATGAATAGCTAAATATTAAGCAGTTTGAGGTTCTATATGTTTAAAATAACTTGGGAATCGAAAAGTAAACTCAAAATGAACAAAAAAGCATAAGAAAATGGCAGAGAAATAAAAAACAAAAACAAAATAAGAGAAAACACACCAACGTAATCGATAGAAATTGTGCAGTTCTCTTACATAAGATCAACAGAAAGAAAGAATGAAATCGAAGGCACACGAAAAATTATGAACTTCTCGTCTATTTTCACAAAATTGAAAAGAAAAACATAAACAAACCTAGCAAATCCAATAAGACCTCAATTTGGTAGCACAATAGAGGGAATAAAACTCAAAAAATCGAAAACAATATACAGAATAGGAAGAAATTGAAGTAGTGAAGATTATACCTATCTTTCAAATATCTTCAATTGCGAGAGAAACAGAGCAAGGGAAATTTGTGAATAAAGCCCTCAGTTTGTGAATTAGTATAAAATAAGATTGAAGGGTAAAATGTGTAATAGAAAATACGTCTTAGTAAATGACACGTTCCCTCTTTTAAGAGTAGAGGGAAAAAGGAACTAGAAATTCTCAAACGAATATAGAAAAACACAGACAAAACATGAACATGCTCAATCTTCATTCTTCAATCAAATACATATCAAACAAGCATAATTCTCAAAATCCAAACAAAGCATATCAAACACAAACTCAGTCAGCGCGCGCGTGCACACACACACACACAGAGCAACAACCAAAATTCAACTCAATAGATCTAAAACAAAATCAGGACAAGACCTTGGAAGGTATACATCCGACATTGAGGCAAGTTCCACTGAGAGCACCTCGCTTCTCAATACATGTAGTCTTGAGCCCAAGCTGGGCGGCCTTTATGGCAGCTACGTACCCGCCTGGCCCACCACCTATAACAACGACGTCGTTCTCGTCAGATCCCGACGACACAGAGTATCCCCTGCTGCTAACAATCGACGAGTACTTTGAAGAATTTCTGTAAAAATGCCTCCATGATGAAAAAACTGTAGTGGCTTTTCGCCTGGAAATACTAGCCATTGCCATTTTTGTCCAGCTTCGAAAGTGAAATTGGAAAATCTATCATTTTCGATTGTTTAGGTTTGGAGCCTGGGAGCCTGCTATATGCAGTGGTGAATGGAGAAGGAGAACTTAGATAAAAAACAGAGAAATCGCAAACTCAGTTATCCTTTCAGCTCCTCCTAGCCACCCAACTCCCCGCAACACGTGGAGGCCTCTATCGTCGGCGATTGCCATCTTGATAGTGGAAGAAAATGGTGGATTTGAATGGAAGAGCGAGAAAAGAGAGGAAGATGGTGGATGAGAGGCGGATGAGAGATTAGGGCTAAAGACGATTGGGCTAAATAATCGACTTCACAAAAAGTGATATTTGGCAACGTTTTTTAAACATACTTGCGAAAAGTCTCACTTTTTGCAACGTAAAATGTAAGACTTTTTGCAACGTTTAATAAACGTTGCGAAAAGTCACTTTTTGCAACGTTTATTTGAAAAATGTTGCCATAAACCCCTTTAGCAACATTCACTCACCCAAACGTTATAATAGACCCCCTTTAGCAACATTTAATGAATGGATGTTGTCTTTTAAATGTTGCAAAAACCCATTTTTCTTGTAGTGTTTATATGCTTTATTGATGACTTTACTAGAAAAGCATGGACTTATTTCTTAGTAGAGAAATCAGAAGTATTAAGTATGTTTAAATGTTTTAAGAATTGTGTTGAGAAAGAAGTAGGAAGGTATATTAAATGTTTGAGAACAGATAAAGAAGGAGAGTTCACATCCTTTGAATTTAGTAAGTTCTGCATCGAGCATGGTATTAAAAGGCAACTTGCTACATCATATACTACATAGCAAAATGGCGTAGTGGAACGAAAAAATCCAACCGTGACGAATATGGTTCGATTATGTTATTTGAGAAGAAGATCCCCAACGCATTTTGGCAAGAGGCTGTAAACTGGACAACATACGTTCTAAATCGGAGTCCTACATTGGCGGTAAAGAGTCAAACACCCGAGGAAGCTTGGAGTGGAAGCAAACCTTCAGTAGAACATTTTAGGGTTTTCGGATGTATGGCACATGTGCATGTTCCTGATGTTAAAAGAACAAAACTAGAGGCAAAATACTTTACTTGTGTGTTATTGGGCGCAAGTGAAGAGTCCAAGGCGTACAAGTTCTACGACCTAGTTGCAAAGAAAGTGGTAATTAACAGGGATGTAGTGTTCGAAGAAGACAAATCTTGGAGTTGGGATATGAATTTGTGATAGCTGATTTGGAATGGAATGATGAGGAAGTAGTGAACGAAAGAGATGATGGAACAACGAATGAGGAGAAAGAAGAAGCCATTGAAAAACGGGTCGAAGAAGTAATTGAAGAACCAATTAGTAATGCTAAAAATGGTGAGAATGGATGAGAATTATCAAGAGAAGGAAGAGTCAGACGAGCTCCATTGTGGATGAGAGATTATGTAACTGGGAAGTGGCTCTCGGAAGAAGAAGATATAAATGTGAACTTGGCCTTATTTTCTTCAGCGGATCCAATATATTTTGAGGAGGCAGTGAAACATGACAAATGGAGAATGGCTATGGACATGGAGATCAAAGCTATGGAGAGGAACAACAAATGAGAACTCACTGACTTGCCTGCAGGTGTGAAGAAGACTGGAGTGAAATGGGTTTTTAAGACCAAACTCAAAGAAAATGGAGAAATGGACAAGTTCAAAGCTCAGTTGGTGGCAAAGGGGTATGTGCAACAACAAGGGATAGACTACATAGAAGTGTTTGCACCGATTGCGAGAATGGATACAGTGAGAATGATTATGGCCCTAGTAGCTCAAAGATGATGGAGTCTCTATCAGCTTGATGTCAAATCTACTTTCTAGCATGGAAAACTCAATGAAGAAGTGTACATGGAGCAGCCTAAGGGGTATGAATCGAAGAGCCATCCTCAGAAAGTATATAAGTTGAGAAAAGCCCTTTATGGACTGAAACAAGCTCCACGAGCTTGGTTCATCCGTATTGAAGCACATTTCATGAGTCAAGGGCTCAAGAAGTGTTATAGTGAGCATACACTGTTCATTAAGACAAATAAGGGACGTAAAATTTTTATAGTCAGTTTATATGTAGATTTAATATTTACTGGCAATGATAAATTGATGTTTGTTGAGTTTAAAAATTCCATGTTGAGAGAGTTTTAACATGATTGATTTGGGGAGAATGAGATTTTTTCTTGGCATAGAAGTGTTACAGATGTCAGATGGAATTTACACGTGCCAAAGGAAATATGCTTTGGAGGTGTTGAGGAGGTTTAGGATGGAGAATTGCAATTTGGTTCATAATCTCATTGTTCCTGGTTGTAAGCTTTTTAAAGATGAGAATGGAGTGTGAGTTGATGAGTCTATGTACAAGCAGATGGTGGGATCTCTCTTGTATTTGATGGCCACATGGCCAGATTTAATGTATGCAGTAAGTTTGGTTAGTGGTACATGGCGAAGCCAACTAAATTACATATCCTGGTAGCCAAGAGGATTTTGCGGTATTTGAAGGGAACCACTGAGCTTGTGATTTTTTATAAGAAGGGGGGGTGTGATGGCCCCGTTGGTTATGCAGATAGCAACTATGCATGAGATTTAGAAACTGTAAGAGCACATCGGGCTATGTTTTCATGTTGGGTTCGGGAGCTGTTGCCTGGTCTTCAAGAAAACAACATATAGTCACACTTTCGACCATAGAAGCAGAGTTTGTGGCTGCAGCTGCTTGTGCTAGTCAAGCTGTTTGGATGAGGATGATAATAGAGAAACTGAGTCTGGAGCAAAGTAAGTGCAGCACTACAATCCTCTGTGATAATAGTTCCATAGTCAAACTATCAAGAAATCTTGTGCTACATGTTCGAAGCAAGCACATTGATGTGTGCTTCCATTTTCTTCGTGATCTCACGAGAGAAGGAGTAGTAGAGTTAGTATATTGTGGAACACAAGATCAGCTGGCAGATGTGATGACAAAGCCCCTCACATTGGATGTGTTTCAAAGGGTTCGAAGTCAATTGGGAGTCTGTCAAGTTCCTGAATTACACTAGTTACTGTTGGAAACTAGTTTAAGGGACGGAATGAAGAGAAAGTTAAGGTTTCTGTTAGGATTTCAGTCAAGGTTTTCCATTCTGTTTGAATAAGCCCTAATCTTTAGGGTACATGTTTATTATCTTTGACTTCAGTTAATTGTTTTTATCACTTGTAAACGTGACCTATTTTTCTTTATTATGTTAGGAGTGTAAAAGGCTATTTATAAGCCTAGATTGTTCAATAAGAATTATGATAATTTCCAGAAATTCTTGAGTATTCTCTTGCTTGTGGTTTTCGATTCTTAACATTGTCCCAATCAATCTTATGACCCTTAATTTCTTGTTGTTTTTCTCCTTTGATTCGCTTTCCTAATTCTCAAGTTGTATCGTTTGTTTCTCAATGTGTAGAACCTTCCCAAGTGTCTCTCCTCTTGTTTTTATACTTTCTTTAATGTTTTCCCCGAATTCGGAGTCTTTATGGACTTTAAATGGGCAAAGAATTTGCGCCCTAGACGACAGCAGGCGGCTCCTAAGCGCCATGGGAGTGGCATCGCGCGCGCGTCTTCTTTCAATGTGGCATCAAGGCGCCGCCTTTCCGGCGTTTTTTCAATTGTGGCGTTGGGGCGCCACATATTCCGAATTTCTAATGGGTTTTTGGCTCCACCTCGAGGGTCATATTTCTCCTTTTTCTTCTTTTGATGTAAACAATTTGACCTTTTTTGCTCTTTTTCTTCTCCTTTCTCTTCAGTTTATTTCAAACCACTCATTCTCCAACTTTCGCATTAATTAACACCACCCCACAAAATCTATAAAATAATACTAACAAACACATTTAAAACGTTCAATACTCATAAGTTTTAGCCACCGATCAAATTAGAATTGTATAAAACTCATGAGTAAAACACACTCATCAATGAAAAACTTTGCAAAATAACAATGTTTACAATAATATCTAGAGAAACACCTAACTAAACATTACTCTGTAAAAAAAAAAAAAAAAAAAGGCATACTTAGCAAGCTAATGGAATGCGCAATCAGCTTCCATTTGAATAAGTGTATAGTTTAAACTCTCGAAATTGGCCGTCAAGTCTATGATATGCATGCAGCCACTTCTACTAGAATAGGATGATGAAAACGATATATATGTTGACAAACATAAAGAACAGTATAGAAATACCATGATTCACAAAGAATACGTTGAATCTAGAAATAAAATATTCGTCAATTTTTTATAAAAATTACCAAATTCTTGATCTTGATCACAAAATTGTTGATTATGATGAATATCGATTTAGGACGAACAAATTGGAGAAAATCTTAACAATTAATATTTTTATTTCAATTCAAAAATAACGTCATGCCATCATGCTTACAACTCGTATAAATAGAATCTGAATAACAACTAAACTCAAAATATATATAATTAAAGACTAAACTAATTAAAATTGAAATACAATACAAAGATAAAATGAACTAGATTGTGAAGCCGAAACCCCTACCAACTTTTGGCCTTTTGAACGACGCTCGTAGCCTGTGCAACGGCTTTTATAATCACCTTCTTTCTCATATAGAGAAGAACCTTCTTTACCATATCTGTAATTTCTGCCAATAATTCTGAATACGAAAAATTCCAAAACTGTTTGCCGTATATTCACAACGTATTAGGACTATCATGGCCAACTTCTGCATATTAACTTCATGTCCCAATGCTAATTCATATGCTTCAAGATTTTTTTCATTGTTTGGGAATCATTTAGTGTGCCATGACAAAAAAAAGGCTGTTATCAGTAAAAATCAACATAGATCTTCACGAGAATATTTGCATGCCTATCATTTCCCTCCTGCTATTTCAATGTAGATAAACCTTTTGCACAAAGGAGAGAATATATGGGGATAGGAGCTTTGTACAGTTTGACAAAACCTCATAAGTTTCGGTTGATAATAATAGAAAAGTCGCAGTAGAAATACAGTCCTTAATCAGCCGAATCCACTCGATTTTTAGCATGAACTCGTAGATAAAGTCCACTCCACTCTATCATATGCGTTTGGAGCTTTAGTTTTCTCGCTTGCGAGAACGCATGAGCTCAAAAGCTTCTATAATGTTGTCTATATTGGATAGTGTTCATATAAACAATGAAGAGAGATTTTGAAAGTAATGAGAATGATCAACTATGAGAAAATTGTTGCAATATTCTAACAATATTTGGGGCCACATGTAACATATTAAAATGTATGGGCTATTATTTAAAGTATATTAGTTAATTAAAGTGATCTACTAAAGATGAATTTTGACTAATGTGTATTAGATTTCATGGAATTAAAGTGTATAGACCGAATTGTTGAGGGACCGATTTAACACAAATGAAAGACAATGAATTTTCATTATCTTATGAATATATGTGTTATGGTCCCCATTTGAGTGTGTTCTTCAAGATTTCTACATCCTCATCAATAGAGATCAAAATTGGAGTGAAGTTCACAAATCAAGGAAGATTGTGATCCATTCAGGCTAATAATCGAATTATCATGAATTCATGTATGTTTAATATTTATGTTCATTTTTCAGATTTCAATATAGAGAATGGATCTATGGTTTTTTTTTTTTTTATGTGAGAAGGATTTGAATAAAGTATATGAATTGATTATTCCTTTTCAACAAGTGAAAATAAAACGAGAACAAAAACGGTGAAGGTCGAAAAATGGCCTAGGCGATTGCTTAGTCCTTGTGTTGCAATTACAGTGGCAAATTTGATGAATTAGGCAAGCGCCGTTTTGTATTTGGCGGCCGCCTAGTACAAAAATATGTCCATTGGAGTTTTGAATTCCGGTTCTGCCAATACAAAAATATGTCTGTTGGGGTTTTGAATTCCGACGTTTTTTCATCAAACTGTATACCTTTTTGGCTTGTTTTTGGCACCTTCCCGTGCATGATGGTTGATGTTCTATAAATAGGATATTTTTTATGTTGGAAACCATATCACAAACATCAAATTGATACACCTATATCCAAATCAAAAGATCAAATCAAGTTTTATATATTTGTTCTAAAAGTTCATTTCCAAGTTTGGTTTACTTAATTCTAACTTGGATTAATGGTTGTTTACTCCTGCAAACTATTTGTCATCAAAACTTTCAATCACTTATCCCGGTTGGGATAAATATTATTTGAGGACAGCGATTCATAATAGTGTTCAAACCTTCCATTTTAACGAAATTCTTGTTGCTGATTTTCTTGTTCATTCAACAACTTTTCTCAAAAATCTCAAACGATATTTTCAACATGGAGAACAAGACAACCATAACTACGATAAAGATGATGAGTCAAGACCTCGTGAGACTTGACAGATTCGACGAGCCGAACTTTACAAGATGGAATGACAAGTTGAAATTTGTTCTTATAATCTTGAAGATCTTTTACATCTTAGATCTAGACTTGGCGCCATTTCCGGAAACAACCCGAAATGACACCGACGAAACAAGAGAGGATAGGAAGAAGAGAGAAGAAGATGAATTGATATGTAGATGATACATTTTGAACGCTCTCTGCGATCGACTCTATGATTTCTTCGAAAGAAACCAAATACAAGGTTGAGAAAGAAAGAACCAAAAAGTTTCTGATTTCTAAATATTTTTGTTACGTTTTTTATATCGCAAGTGTACGATATTGTAACAAGTAATATAGTGCACCTTTGAGTCCAAAATATCGTTCCCATGAGAACTATACTTTAGACTTAATTTACTTTTTCTAATTCCTATTTGACAAAAACAAGTAAATATTTATGATGATTTTGACTAACTACTTTTAACAGATTGCAAATATAAAATGATTGCAAATAACAGATAATTGGAAAAACAGATATGTGATGAATATTAGGGTATAACAATTTTATCTATTGATCACCTTTATTCTTAATTCAAGATTTATAACCTAATGTAGTGTTCGATCGAATTCTTATATTGTATTCAATTTACCCATCTCGAGTTCTCATTGAACCTATTTAACTAATTCAATTTCATATCTCTATACGAATCAATTTTAGTTAAATGAAACACTGATTCTAAAAATTTAAATTATGATTGCAATAATTAGTATAGGTATCTCTACACGTTATACTAATTTATCGAATTTTATTATATGGTCTAAATCTCAAACTCATCTCTCGATTCGTAAGAGACTCACATAATCATCAAATTATTGATCAGGTAATTCAATGCATTAAACTCATAATATAATCAACACATAAATAATTAAAACCACATAAATTTTGAATAGAAAAATAAAGGATCACAGATCGATTAAATTGTTTTCCCTAATATAAAAATAAATTATTCATGTTGGAAGAATAAAAACAAGAAAATGTGGAAAGATGTCACCAAAAATTAATCAAACGTGAAAATTTCTGGTATTTACATTTCCTTTTCCTTTTTATTTTTTTTCTTTCTTTTCTGCACGTTTTCTCCAGTTTCTGCGCATGTCTTGTGTTTTCTTCCTCCTTTGACTTTCTTTCTTTTTCTTCCTCCTTTCTTCTCTCTTCTTTTCTCTCTTCTTTTTTCTACTTCGCTCTTTCTGCCAGCTTTCTGTCCGTCTCTCCTCTACGTCGTCAATCCCTTGTATGTGAAATTCCCCCCTTTCTCTTCTATATATATATATATATATATATATATATATATATATAGATTTAATTTTGGGCCTTCAATTAACTAAGGCCCATTTAATATATTATTTCTCTCCAAGAACTTCATCTTTGGATTTTGCTATTTTTCGCCACTTTTGAATTATTTTCTTCAATTTTTCATTAAATATAAAGTTTGACCTAAAAAAACATAATTTAACATAAATTAGGTAGAATTTAATCCAAAAGACAATAAAATATTATAATTTAGGGCCACAAATAAGTGTATAAACTACACTTATCAATTTTAATTTCAATTTTTTTTTTTTTTTTGAAAACTTGTCATTGTTAGTACAAGTACATGAGTTGCAAGTTATTATCAATAAAATAAATGTTGTAAAGATTGAAACATTTCAAGTTGATGTAATCATTGCGAAATTGTCATCTCCATGGAAGAGTTATATAAAGCAAATTCTTCATAGTTCCCAACATTATTTTTTTTGGAAGAGATTCAAAAGCATCTTCACATAGAGGAAGAGTAAAGGGTATAAGATGAGAATGGACATTCTCGTGAGGGAACTTCCAAAGCCCATGACGTGGATCAATCAATCAACTATAACAAAGATTCCAAGAAGAGGAAATCCTCAAACCCCAACAAATATAACAAGAACAAGAAGACATTCAAAATTTCTTTCAAATGAAAGGTTCAAAAATGATGGTATGATACTTGTGCCACCATAAATGTGTGCTATGATAGATTCCTTTTCAAAATCTATCAAGAAATGGATGATGAATATATTCAAATGTGGAATGAAGTTCAATCAAAACTTGTTGGTAAAGGAAGCATAGACTTATAATTCACGTTCGGCAAGAAGACCACACTAATAAATGTATTACATATACCGAATATGAATAGAAATATTATAAGTAGTGATCTATTTAGAAAATTGAGAATTAAGTTCACATATGAGTTGGGCAAACTTATACTTTCTCGGAACGGTGTATTTGTTGGAAAATGTTATTCTAGTGATGGAATGATCAAATTTTGTACCATTGACAATAATATCAATAAAAATAAAAATAAAAATTATGTTTTTAAGTAGGGCTGGTCGTGGGCCGGTTCGGTTCGGGTTTTTGGGTTCCAAACGTTTCGGGTATTTAATAAATGGAACCGTCGGGTCCAAATATAATTATGGAACCTTTCGGGTTCAGTTCGGTTCGGTTCCATACCATAATTAAATTTTTTTAACATTTACAATAACACTACATAAATACAACTAATGACATTTTCATTCGTAACTTTTACAAATTAACCTAGCATAATTTAAAAACACATAAATAACAAGATGTTCAATAAGATTAATTCAATTAACACAAATACTAAAAAGTAGATACTAATATTAAAATATCGATGATCCACATTAATAATTCTTTTGCTTTAAGTAACCTGCATAAAGAAAACGAAATATAAATTAAAAGTTATCAAAATAAAATATTTTTTAAGTATTGGTAATACTTACCAACTATTTGGTAAGAAAACGCAGAATCAAATCATCAATAGCTTCGTGTCTTCGTTATACTTGAATAAAAAATTATTTCTCTGAAGAACAGTGAGCAAGTTAGGCTGAATCGGCTGGAGTAGAGGGCGGACTTCGACGGTATAAGGGTTTCGAACTTTCGGAAATGGCGAAGAATTGGAAGAACTCGACAAAAGATCGTGCACAGGGTAAGGGTTTGAGAATTTGTTTTAATTTTATATAAAGTTATAAATGGCAAATTGGGTTTCAATTTTTTAAAATGGGCTTGAACGGGCTACTAAATAGCAAATTGGGTTTTGTAAATGATTTTTCAAATGAGCTTGAACAGCCTAGTAAATAAATATATTATAAAAAATAAATTTGGCTAGATTAATGTGTTAATTTGTTTTTAAAAATTTAATTAATCTAATATAAAAAATAAAAAAATTTATTTAGATTTGGATCTTATTCGGTTCTTCGGTTCTTGGTTTAGACCCGAAACCCGACCTAAACCGTTCGATTCTCAATTTGGGTACCCGTTCAAGTATTTAATTTATGAAGAACTGCTCGATTCGGTTCGGACTTTTGTCCAGCCCTATTTTTAAGTCTATTTCTTTATGGCATGACAAACTAGACATTTTGGCTTTTCTACTTAAAAAAATGATTAAAATCGGAAAGATTTCATGTGAAAGTATATAATATAATAAACGTGAATTATGTATTAAATCTAAAATGATTAAGAAATATTTTCATAGTATTGAGAGGAAATCTCATTTGCTAGACTTATTTCATTTTGATATAGTTAACTAGAGGAGGTAATAGATACTGCATAACATTCATATATGATCATTCTAAGTCTTGTTATATCTACTTGATGAAACATAAGGATGAAACCTTTAACATATTTCAGATATACAAAGTCAAATTAAAAAATCAATTAAATAGAAAGATTAAAATTCTTAGAAGTGATAGGTAAGGTACATATTTCTCTAGTGATTTTTTTTTAATTTTTTTTTTTTGGTGAACCACATGGCTTAATATATCAATGTAGTGCACCTAGAACACGTGATCTGGTTGAAAGAAAGAATATGACACTAATTGAAATGATAAATGTTATTAAGTGCTAAGTTGCCATCTAACTTATAGGGTGAAACTTTATTAAGTGCATATCCCATAATTAATAGGACGCATTCTAAAAGATTTGAGGCTTCTCCATATGAATTGTAGAAAGGGAGAAAATCGAAAATTGATTATTTCAAAATGTAGGGGATGTCTTGCTTATAGCAAGAATACAAATCCAAAAAGGACAAAGTTGAGTTCTACAGGGATCAAATGCGCTTTTGTAGGATATGCCCAAAATAGAAAGGCATATTGTTTATTAATCATGGAAACCAATGTTATTATCGAATTCCGTGAAGTAGAGTTTTTTGAGAATATGTTATCTTTGAATAATAATTCTTTGAGGGAACCTCAAGTGGAGATTTTGAATTCTACAAGATCACAGGTTGAAATATCTTTCGAGGATGTTGAAGCAAGTGAACTTTGTAAAAGCAAAAGAGCTCGAAAGGAGAATGTATTAGGACCAAGACTCTCTACTTATTTTTATCTATTTAGTTGAGGGAAATGATAAGAGTGTCACAAGACGTTATTCAAGTTAACGCCAATTAGGATTATATTCGCTTTAACTTCAATCTATGATTCTGCTATATATCAAATGGATGTTAAAATAACATTCTTAAACGGGGATCCTGATGAGGAGGCTTATAAGGAATAATCGAAAGGATTTGTTCTACTCGAGAATGAGGATAAAGTATGCAAGTTAATAAAATTTTTGTATAAATTAAAACAAATACCAAAGAAATAGCACGAAAAGTTAGACTTAGTAGAATTTATTGATGCTAGTTGGATATCTATTATCGGTGAAAAAAATCAACATCAAATTGAGTATTAACCCTTGGAGGAGATGCGGTCTCTTGGAAACCCAAAAAACAAACATGCATTACTCACCCAACTATGAAATCAAAATTTATGGCATTAGGGATTTAATGTATGTAATTCCATTGAGAGAAATGAATAATTCTTCCCATCTTATGTGATAGTCAAGTCACTTTAGTTAGAATATACAATGAAGTGTATAATGGTAAGTCCAGATATATAAGTCTAAGACATGACTATGTGAGGAATTTAATGAAAGATGGAATAATTTCACTTATTTATGTGAAGTGAAATGATAATTTGGTTGATCTGTTCGCTAAATCGCGCACAAGGGAATTAGTACGAACAACAACTAGTAGGTTCAAAGGATAACAAGAAGATATTCGATAAGTGGATAGATTCATCACTTAAATTATTCTTTTAAACCCTATCATAAGTTATAAGTGCTAGTTCTCACGAATAGGAGGGTTGAATTTCAATAACTCTTAATAAAGTTCAAATCGAATGATCAAGTATGTCTAAAAATAACAAAAATAATGTAAAAACATTACCTATATAAATTTAGAGATGATACCGCCTCAATAGAGAGTTAGAGTTTTTTTCTTAAAATTTTATGAATAAGAGAAGCGCAAGGCTATAAAAGCGCTAAACGAGATTGTGTGGAACTTGAAACACTTGGTACTTGTGTGTATGACTTCACAGATATCATCACAAGGAATAATAGGTTCAAAATTCTCATGCCAACTAGGATTTCGATGATCACTTTGTGAGATTTAACTAAGGTTGGATTTAAATTGAAAGATAACCACGCTCTATGTACAAGTATCGTTATACTTGAATTTGACTCATTTTATATTTGAATAAGGGGGGGATTGTTGAATATTATTCAAAAGTGGTCAACCACGAGGAAAACAAGCGAGAACAAAAAATGGTAAAGGTCGTAAAATGGTCTAGGTGATCACCTGGCCTTTTGTTGCAATTACAGGGGCAAATTTGATAAATTGGGCAGGCACCCGGTTAAAAATATGCCCGTTGGCGCTTTGAATTCTAATGTCTTTTCATGAAACTTTATACCTTTTTAGCTTTTTGGCACATTTCCGCACATGATGATTGATGTTCTATAAATAGGAATAGTTTTCATGTTGGAAACGAGATAACAAACATCAAATTTATACACCTATATCCAAATCAAAAGATCAAATCAAGTTTTATATATTTGTTCTAAACGTTCATTTTCAAGTTTGGTTTTGCTTGATTCTAACTTGGATTAAGGTTTGTTTACTTTTGCAAACTATTTGCCATTGAAACATTCAAACACTTATCCCGATTGTCTCAAATATCGCTTGAGGACGGTGATTTGTAATCGTGTTCAAACCTTTCATGTTGGAAATTCTCGTTGTCAATTTTCTTGTTCATTTATCAACTTTCTCAACAGTCTATAATCAACCTATTTTTGAAAATTTGCCATAAAGGAAGCTAAATGGTGACAGTTATTTGTGCTTGAAGTTGATCTAAACTATGGCACCATTATCCATACAATACGATATTAAGGTTTTAGTGGAGTGGAGACATCCAGTTCAATTCGGATTTGCAACTGGACCCGAACAGAATCCTCATTGACTAGCATCTACGTCGATAATGTAGCTTCCTAGTCGCATGTTTGGGAATAGCTTATGAGATTTCTTATAAGCTTGGTTTGGCTTATGAGATGACATCCCTACTTATGACATCTTATAGGTTCCACACTTTTAGACTTATAAGAAATCCCAGAAGCTACCCAAAATATGCTCATTAAAAACTAAAAATGGAGAAAATGTGACACTAAGAAGTCAATATATTAAAGTTAAGTGATTTATTTCCCTCCAAAAGAGGATTGAAACTTGTGTGACCATTAGATACACTCAATTTCTTTTCCAATTTTGCTTTCAATTGAAGCACCCAACATATACACATCGGCAATAAAATTATGGCCGCGCAACAAATCCATATGTGATCCTCCTCGGAAGGAAGATTTTCTCTACAAGGCACTCTACTTAAAGAAGTTGAAAACTCAATTTTAATTATTTCAATGAGACTATTTTGCATGCAATTGTCATCAAAATCGATGGGATTCGTGACTTGAATAATAGAATATGTGATCTAGCCATTAAAATTTGTGACTTGCTATAAGGGTGTCACCAATCCATTCCATTTGACACTAGGGCCTTGTCCTAATCGTACAATTTGCTAGCCCATACACTTATAGCTTTAACAAAAAACTAACAGTCTTCAAAAAAATTTGGATTCGATGTAGGCAAAAAATTTGGAAGTTAAAAATTTCAAATTTCAAATTTTGCAAACAATGGATGAACTGCGCAGCACTTAAAAGAAAAGTTATATGCCGATGAGCCTATACCATCTTGTCCCCATCAACCCATAGATTTAGGAAGTCGGTCTTGTTTGGCCTGGGCCTTCTGAACACTAAAAGCCTTGGTGATGGCCCAGCGATTATATTCTTGAACTAGAAAGTTTGACTTTCGCCAATAGTTATGTATTGAGTCGATGGCATAAATGAACTTTATTTGGTAGACCTCGCCACGACGTTCATTTGCATAACAAGAGGGTAAAGTTTTAGGGCAAGTATAATTTCTATGGTCTAGTTTGGATAGTATTGAAATCTACTTTTATTTTAATTAGGATGTCTTAATTACTATAAGGGTCCGTTTGATTGCAAATGTAGAAATTAGGTGGAAAGAAAATATTTTATTGGGAATTGAATTGCCTAAAATTTGTTTTACTGGGAATTGTAATTAATTATGTTTGATTGGTATAAATTTCTACATCAAAAATGTTGAAAGTTTGGTATCCGTTTGGCTTCGTTTTTTATAAAAATTGTCCATTAAAGTAATAATTTTTTCTAGCAATACGTCTAGAATTTGTTCCAATTACCAAAAAGTTAAAAAAAAAAATTTAAACAATTAGAAAAGATTACCATATTCGTTTGACTTTGTTTTGCATAGAAATTTTCAACAAAAATGAAAATTCTTTTTACAATGATTGATAGAATTGGTTGTCATTGCTAAAAAAAAGGTGGAAAATATTTTCCCACCTATTAGGTGAAAAATATTTTCCATCGTTTGTGCATCAAAGGGTTGTACCTAGGAAAATGGAGGAAAATATTTTCTGTGGAAAATTTAGTCTATCAAACAGTCAAAAAGTGGAAGTAGGAAAATATTTTCCTACTTCTATGGAAAATTCCACCAAATCAAACGGACCCTAAACATATAGGACATTTTTATACTTTGAATTACAGACACCTAAATTGTATTGAAAAACGACGAGGTTTTGTGAGTGTCATTCCTATCTCATGTAGTAAAGCTGATTAGACAATCATTGAAATAAAGCTAGACGGTTTCCATTTTGATTTTTAACGTTGTAAATAATTTAAGAAATTAGAGATGACAATTGGGCGACGCAGGGTTGGAGCAATCTTCCTAGTCCTTGCCTCGCATAGGGATTCTCGGGAGGCTAGAAAGGGATTAGAATATCTCTATTTATAGTCTTATTTACTTATTTATTTAATTTGTTAAAATTTTTAATTATGATTTATTTTAAAACCATAAAAACAAAATAAGAAAATAGGATTCGAGTTTGGAGGTTAGGAGTGGAGATCATGTTCGTCTGAGCATCCCTGTTTGAAATAATATAATAATAACAAAAACACTTGTAGAATGTGAATGGGAGCATCGTTTAAACTCTCAAGATGCTAAAATGGGTAGAATGAATTACATCCTTTATTTTCTCTTTAATAAACCTAGTTTCCACAATTTCTTTCTTTTTATTGCATTATATTTGATCTTTCGCAATTGGTTAATCATGGGTCCAAGCCTAGTTTGGCACGTCTCAACATTTCTTAGAAGCCATTCTCAACCCTTTAAGCATATTCTAAGGACGTGTTCGGTAGATATTAAAATCGGATTAAAATTGAAAAACTAACCGTTATTGTTGACTTTTATTAGACGAGTGTGACTCAATAACGACTATATTGTCAATTTTAATCGAATTAAAAGTTATACCGAACAAGCCCTAAGGTTGGTCAGTTTGAGAGGGGCCAACTTGGCAAATTTATTATAGTATTTATTTTTTCCATTCAAAATATATTTATTTTTTCTTATTGCCTATTTTGCCAGTTCACGCATGCATTCCTTCTGAAATGTCAATTCTCGTATGTCGGACAGTCTAACTCATTTTCACACTAATAAAAAATCAGTAGAATCGCCAAATTCATATTATAATTCTATAGCATGTCTTGTTTCCACGCAAATTGAACGTATCTAGATGATTCCAAACATGTAGACATCTCTTTAACCTAACTTTCCTTGGTAAGAGTTTCGAAACTAGAAAGTGTGCTTAGGTTTGTACAACTAGAATGGTAGTTAAATTATATATAAGGTGGCATTTTCAATCCATATAGAGAGTCAACTTCACGTACCCGTTACGCTGTTGTATGGCCCTAAGATTCCAAGAAAAATTGCAGAAACAAGTTAAAAAATTAGTATAAATCTTTACAACTTGTCATCCAATGCTATGGCTTGTTGTGTTGTGCCACCTACAAACATTATTATATGGGAAACCTAACATCAATCTGTCAAAACTGTTTCTTGATTGAATACGTCTTTCAATTTTCAATTTCATTCTTTTCTTTCACACCACCATTCCAAGAATGGTGTGTTTGGTTACTTTCAAGGCCAAACTATTAATTAATTAATTGATTTTTTTATTTTATTTTTTTCATTTGGCAAAGAAATAGTTGTATACATGATTTATTCCGGGTTCTTTTTCAAAAATGGAGAAGGATAAATGATACAATAATTGATTTTTTCTTATTTCATGTAAATAAACATTATTCTTTTCCTTCGATTAATGGTCAGTCAATTTCATATTTGACCCTGATTAGACAAATACGTAGTGTCTAAATAAACATTTAAAAATATTTTTATAAACTCGATTAAACGTGCTCTAAGTTTGCTTGTATTTTTCAAGGGGATTTATGTATTTTCCCTTTTTATGGTCATTTGAAGAAGGAAACACTATTCTCTACTTCTTCGCGGTTGAGTTGATTTTTTTTCTCTATGTTTTTCTATCTTTGAATAAAAGATGAACTATTTGAACTTTTATTTTCATTAAAAGTATTTCGATGTTGAAATAAATAAATTCATTCTCATACTGGAAAATATAATTTCTCTGTATGCAGTAATAGTTTCTTCTAGATTAAGCCCATGTTTGAGTCACATTAAAAATCTCATTCTCATTTTTTGATAAAATAATATTTTCCATCAAATCAATAATTTTTCCTTCTTTTTCAAGCACACATTCTCCATCAATCTACTATTTTAGAATACATTCTTTTAAGATAATGTGGTTCAAACACACCCTAAATAAATTGAGATTCGATGCGAAAAGTAAATAGTTTTGCGGAATATTGTAATACTTTTGAAAGAAATAGGTATTGACACTTGCAGCTTCGTATACCTTCAAAAAATAAAAATAAAAAACCCTATGTGATGCATAATTTTCCTAATTTTTTTTTTTTTTTTTTTATTGTATACCCTCTTCTATTTCGTCAGTTATTGATGAACATCATTTATATTTCCATTTTTTTTTTTAATGTATTCTTCTTTCACCTATAATTAATTTTTCCTCTACTTTACCTTTGATTAGATGGATGTCTTTCAATTTTCATTTGCTTTCGCTTTCTTTCCAATCAAACAACTAAGAAAGGAAAAAGAAAAATTCAAGTTACAAAGGAAAGGAAAAGACAGTAAGCCACGTGAATCTATGCTCTACGCCACTACCGCCAATTCTCCCTCAAAACTCCGCCCGTGTTTGTCGCGTGCACTCTCAACTCTCTCTCTCTCTCAAATTACAATTTTGTTTTTTTGTTTTTTGGAAAAAGAAAATAACACTGTTTTTAATAGAGATACTGTTGGTATTGGCATGCAAAATAAACAGTTTCTCTAGACCCTTAGATTGTGAATTTGGGCAGTTGGGGTTTCTTTATTTCATGTGGTCTTGAATTGAACGACAAAGACAACACAGAGTTAAGAATCAAAAACATTTTGACTTCTTAAGTTCATCCGATACTGCTAGATATGGTGTACAAGTGGCAAAGTGATATCTAACGTTTTGAACTTGATGTGCTTTTAGTTCCTAATACATCTTTTTTTTTTTTTTCTGATACATCGACATACTACATCTTTTAAGTAAATGAAAAATGCCTAGATAAAAGTCTGATGCACGGTTTTGAATGAGAGAAAGAAGTGAGGAATCATCTTTTCAACTCTGACTCTCCCACTCCAGCGAGTCGAAAAGTAAAACATGTATTAAAGATACATATACATTTGAACTTCTTCGGGTGACCTAATTGAAGCTTATTCTTTTACAAATAGAATATTAAGGAGTATTACAACTTTTCTTTTTTACTTCCATTCGAATAATATCATACGTTGAGGTAACATTGATGTTTGATATACAGTTTTAAGAGGAGTTTCTCTTTTCATTTTCGTTTACTTCAAGTGATCTGATGATGAGTCTTGGAAGATATTTAAAAGAAAGTTGATTGGCCTTGAATTTGATGGATCAAACCTAGAAATTAAAGAACTTGAGAAGTTGATTTTATATTATATGGAAAGTTGATTGGCCTTGAATTTGATGGATGAAACCTAGAAATTAAAGAACTTGAGAAATTTATTTTATATTATATGGATTCGTGGGGCAAGAGATTTGTGGGAAGATCCTATTCCAAGAAAATTTCTGACCATTTGAGGGAAAAAGAGCCCATTCCATTTTCCCAAAACTAAAAAAAAGAATTCGCAAAACACAAAGCCCCACGCTTCTTACAAAAACCTTGAGAAGATACATTTCTTGATCTACTTCAATAAACTACCTTGAAAATTGTGTTGTTGCACAGACTCACTCACATCAATCCCAAGATTTCTTGAAAATACATAAAAATAAAATAAAAACGTGACCAAATTTAGGTAAAGTTACAAACACAATTTAGATGACTCTAAATGAAAGATAAAATTAAATAATTTATTTAATTTTACTTATCATTTAACGTCACATAAACTGTGTTTGTAACCCCAGTGGAAATGAATAGCATTACTCCAAAATTTATAATTTCTGGTTCTTGAATTAAAGGTTTTGTATTTCTTCATATCATTAATCAAGAATTTAGACGGTTAGACCTCAACATTGTATACTGCCCTATTTGATTGTTCAAAAATTTTCATGGAAAATGGAAAACAAGTTTCAACTTCTACTTTTATCTTGTTTGATACACATTTTTTTTTCCATAGAATTCATTTTCTTGGTTTAGCTTACAAACTCACATTTTCCTTGGTTTTGTGGAAAACCAGATTTTTCAGCTTTTTTTTTTTTTTTTTTGGAAAAAAATCTAAATACAATGCTAAAAAAAATTATCATGTTTATTGATAATTTTCATGTAAAACAAAGCCAAACGTTTGATATTCAATATGGTAATTTTTAAATTTTTTTTTTAACAATTAGAACAAATTCTAGACCCAATGGTAAAAAAAATTATCACTTAAATGGACAATTTCCATAAAAAAAAAAATGAAGTCAAACAGATACCAAACTTTCAACATTTTTCAGGTAGAAAATTATACCAATCAAATGCAATTAATTACAATTCTCAGTAAAACAAATTCTAAACAATTCAATTCCATGTAATTCATTTTTTTTCATCCAAATTCCACATTTGCGATCAAACGGATCATTAAGGTTGTCTAAGCCCATTTTTTTTTCAAAACTTATTTTTAACAATACATTTTTCAATAAAATAATATTAAACGTAAATCCAAAATCTTTTCTTAATTTTTAACCACACATTCTCCAAAAATCACTATTTTAAAATGTATTTTTTTCTCTCAAAACGGGGTTCAAACAAGGGCTTATAAAGCACTTGTTTAATAGCCATTATAAAGAAAAATTGGAAGGAAATGACCTTTAAATGGTGATTTTTTTTGGAGATTTTGTAGTTAAAAAAGTACGTAAATTTTTTTGAGTTTTCGTATTTTATTGCGTAAATATGTAGTTGAAAATAAGTATGAGAAACAAAGAGTTTTATTTTAATAGAAGTCAAATAGGGGGTAAAAATTCATTTTTCTCCAAACTTATATTCAACAATGCATTATTTTAGTAAAATAATTTTTAAAAATTTTCTTTACTTTTTATTAATACATTCTCTTAAAAATCGTTATTACAGACCATATTGTTTCAAAGAATAGTTCTCAAACCTAAGCTATTTGATATCACATCTCAATTTTAAATTTTTCCTTAAAATTTTGTACATACATTTCACATCTCTCATATCACTTTTGAAATATCGCATTATGTTACGTAGATAGTGAAATCAAAATTGTCGCTTGTATTTACATTTCACCGATCTCTCCACAAATTCACACAGAGAAAGATTAAACAAACAGAAAAGAAGGCAGACAGTTTCATCATTTCCCACAGTTCAATGCTTCCTTAGTCCGTCATTTTCAGCAAGACAACTGAGTGAAATGAAGAAGAAACAAACGTTAGACATGGATAACAACAAAGAAAACCCTATTTGTCTCAGTCACACACTCCACAATCAACTGTTCATTAATATTTATTTTCTAGACTTAAAAGTTGGTGAACAAATTGCTTGACTTAAAAGATAAACAATAAATGTGGAGTTTATTTTTAATGTGGCTTACATTATAAATATGTCAAAAAACTTTTCAAGATAAAAGTTTTATTGTTAAAAAGGAAATTTATTTCAATCATGCTACATGTACAATTTTGTATACATATTCCTTACATTTTGTCAAATGACACCACCATCCCCTTCGATTTTTCAAACATTCTCTCTCTTTTCTACCTAGATTATGATACGTTAGGGGAGTGTAAAAAAAGATGTACACGAGAATGCATATATAGCCTAATTGAATTTATCGTAGGGCAATAAGTGTTACATCATGACTTACAAAAGAATGATATCTATTAATGTATCAATCATGATACATGTACACTCTTATTTATATTATTTTTTTACATCATATCACGTAGTATTACTCTTAATATATACACTTAGCTCCCGTTTGAGTCATATTAAAATTTTTATTTTTATTATTCTATTCATTTTCAATAAATTAATATTTTTCATCACATCAATAGTTTCTCTTTCTTTTTCAATCATACATTCTCCATCAATTTACTATTTCAAAATACATTCTTTCAAAGTAACGTGGCTCAAATACACCCTAATAAATGTTTATATATAAAATAATAAAAAGTGGGTATTGAGCTTGTGTTTTGATGTTGGTGACACAGTGATTTGGACTTGAAAGCACGCATCTTTTCATGTCTGATGACATTGATAGTTGATATGTCACTTGCCTTATTCATGTCTATTCCAATTTGACCCCTTTATTTCTCTGTCTCTCCTCTCTCTCTTCTTGTACCTTGTCAACTTATATGTGCATCGAACTTGAATTTAATTCAGTCTTAACTCTAAAACACACATAAACACAGAGAGAGAGAGAGAATGGGTTCTTTGGAAGGTGAAGTCTTAATAAAGAAGGCAATGTGGATGTATCCAAAAGTGTCTGGCGCCAATCCTTCTGAGAGATGGGGGCATTCTGCTTGCTATTTTAATGGCTTAATCTACATCTTTGGGGTACATAACTTTTTTTTTTAATTGTTTTCATTATACTTTTTCAAGATTTTGCATGAAGATATGATCTTTTTTTTTTTTTAATCTCTTTATATTCAAAGTTGGTTCTTATGGTTAATTTTGGCATGAATACACTAGCACTTTCTTCGATGGAATTTAGTTTTTACCACTTTTTGTGATTTGGGATTCTCTTATAATCTGTAGGGAAAAAATAAAAAAAATAAATAAAGCTTTCTTATTCTTTCTTCAAGAAGAAATATTTTGCAAGTTTCTCCTCTTTTCATTCTAAGTTGCACTGTGCCACCCCCACCCCACTTCGTGATTTGAGTGGATGGTCCAACCATATAGAAGTAGAACCGTGTTCCTGAAGTATTTTTCCCCCAAGAAACTAGCAAGTTTTATGGAATTTTTGGTCCATTATCTTTTTCTTAGCTTCTGCTACACTACGAAGTAAGTTTTCAGGTATTATCTGCGTCTTCACTCGTTCTGCTGCTGCTGCAAGCATAACAAACTTGAACTTCTTTATTCTGCTTAGTTTTGCTTAAGATATATAAAGGTTCAACAATGCAATTGTATTTTTGCTTCTTTGTTTTGGTAATTAGTTTAGTTCCATCATAGATTTGTTTAATTATTCTTTAGAGTGCCTTCGATTTCTGGTTTGCAAAAGTGCAGTTGAATATTTAAGACAAGACATTATTATTGTCTATGTTTTCTGACATATTATATAACCTCAAATAATGGCTTGGTTACTATTTTTTTTTTCCTTATGTTTAATTAATATACGTTACTTATTTTGAAATTAGGAATTTTTAAGTAATTTATTTCCAATATTGAACAGTATTTTTTCTATAATTAATTTTAAAGCAAGCTTAAATCTTATAAGTAAACCTTTTAAGCTTAGCCAAACGTGGTGCAATGACATCTGTAAGTATGGTAATGGGAGGAAAGATATCATGTTAATTTGTTGTTACGTGTGTACACTACTGGTTCTACAAAGTTAGCCGGCCAATAGATAGAATTTTAACTCTTTCTTTCTCTAATGTGTCGACCCTACTGAACATTTATTAAAAGTATTGTTCAGTATTCAGAACAGTATCTTGACCCTTTTTTTTTTTTTAAATTTAGCACACAAGTATAAAGAAGTATATATTTACTGGATTGGGACCAGCTACAGTTTGCTTCTACATTTGAGCATTGGAAAGTGAGGAAGTTTTGAATTTTTTCTCTTTTGCATAAAATTAAGAATTAAGCTCCTTGTAGAGATGATGAGGTGGCAACACTAGATTGGCTGGTTCGAAGTTTTTTTTTTTGTCTAATATTCAATAAAACTGTGTCAGCTGGCAATTCGTCAAACTGTCTGGTAGCATGATTGTAAAATTAATGTGGCATTGAATCAACAGATTGATTTCATATAAATGCTTGATTTTCTCTTATCTTATTTTCCTAAGGAGAAGTTTATTTCCCATCAGAACTATAAAGAAAAAGAAGTAATGCTAATTCTATATCTAGTCGCTCCTAATCAATTTTCTTTTCTCAATTATGACTTCGTTATAGGGATGTCGTGGGGGAGTGCATTTCAGTGATGTTCTGGTGTATAATCTCGAGACAATGACATGGAACATTCTCATGACTACAGGGCAGGGGCCGAGATCACGAGATAGCCACAGCGCCGTACTTGTTGGGCACAGGATGATAGTATTTGGAGGAACTGATGGTTTTAAGAAGGTCAACGACTTGTATATATTGGATCTCTATTCTAGAGAGTGGACTCAGCCTGAATGCTATGGCAATCCACCTTCCTCTCGAGAAAGTCACACCGCTACACTTGTCAATGATGAGAAATTAGTTATATTTGGTGGTAGTGGAGAAGGGGAGTCAAATTACTTAAATGATTTACATGTTTTGGACTTGAAAACTATGGGATGGACATCCCTCGACTTACAGGATAATAAACCTGCGCCTCGAGATAGTCATAGTGCTGTGGCTGTGGGTAACCGTATTTTTGTGTATGGTGGAGACTCAGGGGATCGGTACCAAAGAGATGTTAATGTGTTTGACATGAATACGCTTACTTGGTCTAAGGTAAGAACTCCGTCCACTAATTTTTCTTTCTTTTTAGATGTGTAAAATAAATTTAAAGTAACGAATTAAATGATTCGAGAAATTATAAGGTAATTTTGTATTCATTTCCTTATCAGCTGGATTGTCATGGTCCATCCCCTGGTGCTCGAGCTGGTCATGCTTCTGTGAGCATAGGGACCAAGGTAAGTATGACATATCTGGCTAAGTTTAAAAGTTAGTAATTTTTTGGCCACAAGTTTGAGATTTTTAAAAGTTTTAACTCTTCTTTTTTGGATTTTCGTTCATAAACTTGCATTTCTTAAAAGTATATTTTTATTTACTTTCCAGAGAAGTAGTTTTATGTTTTACAAATCTTAGCCAAACATGCTCTGAAGACAATTTTTTGTGTTTATCGCTCTAGTGCCTACTTGATGGCAAGAATTTAATTTAGATTTCAGTATCATGGCTGACAACCTATTTCGTCGACTTGATGCTAAAAAATCATACTATGTAAGAATTTGCTTTAGATATTCCCGTAGTAATGGCTAGTTTAATGACTGCGCTCTGCAGGTATATGTCATTGGTGGAGTCAGGGACAAACAATATTACAACGATGTCTGGGTTCTCGATGTTATCACATCATCCTGGATTCAACTCGACATTTGTTTGCCAAAACCTCAAGGACGGTTTTCTCATACAGCCACTGTCACAAACTTGGGCGTAGCAATTTTCGGAGGGTGAGAATTAAGATGCAATTATCAATTCTTATGTCATCAAACGTTTAGTTTTTCTTATGGATTTTTCTTTGTTTGTTGCCTTAACATTGCAGGTGCGGAGAGGATGAGCGCCCTCTCAATGAGTTGCTTATTTTACGGATAGGAGTTGAGCATTCCCGGGGCCATATCAATTCCTCAACAAGCAGATCTTTCAGAAACTCTGACTACAAAGAGAGAAAAATGTATTTTAGAGAAGCACATAATAATTTGGTAATAGGAGAGATTGTAATTTAAAAAAATAACATATTTTCTAAGTTTTGGTTTCTTCTAAAGTTGATATGCTAATTATATCAATCTTTTGCAGCAGAAAAAAGCTTTTTCTGGGGAAATCGAAGATTTAGCTGTGAAGGATGCTGAAGAACTTGAAATAGTCTCAGAACGCTCTTTCCGTTTCAGTTCAGGTAGGTTTTAACGACCAGAATCTTGCTTGCCTCAATCTTCAGTAACAATGAAAAATTATGAGTTACTGAAAATGTCTTTTGTTTCATGGAGATATGTTACATCCTAAGAGGAGGAGAATGAGTAACTCAGTGGTGCATGATATGAAACCTGAACCTGACGAGCATTGTCTTTCGTTCTCACGGAACTTGTCTCCATCCCAATCTGATCAAGAATCAACTTTCGTTAAAAAAATAAATATTTCTTCCTCATCTTCTCAAGTTCATCCTATATATGTACATCGTATTTCTAATGTTAGCAATTCCCAGCCTAACCATGTTCCGATTAACCGAATCGATCCCCAAAGCGTCATCTCTAGGACTTCTACTTCTCAGGGTGTAAAATTATCTTCAGAATATGTCCATCAGAGAAAACCAGAACATTGTAGGAACGGAGTTCGTTCTGGTGCATGTGAAGTGCAGCGCTCAGGAACAGAATCCACATCCTCCGAGGCGCGAAAGTTCCAAAACTTGGTAAGTAAGATCGATTCTGCTAGAGATTCTTTAACCATCAAATTATCTAACTTCAGTTTTTTATTGAATTTTTCATCCGTAGATTGGAGCTGAAGTTCATGGTCAAGTTGATGGCGCATTTGATTCTGGTTACCTAATGACTGCTAATGTTAATGGAAAGATTTTTCGAGGAGTTCTGTTTACTCCGGTAAGCTTCTACACTTGGAACCCCCTACCCCAATTTAATTCGAGCATGTCAACCCTAACTAGTGAAAATTTTCATGAAGGCGCCCGATCTGGTGGCTCGAGGTGCCGTTCTTGGTCAACACCCAACATCCTTAACATGCCAAATCATAAAAGATCACACCAAAAATCACGCAACCATTCCTTATCCAAGGCATCCTCAGCAGCCGACAACAGTGGTTGGTCAAGAATCTCATCAGAGCTTTGGACTAACTCAATCAAGAAGACCGATCCCAGAAACTAGAACTCCTTTAACGATGAGCAAAGATTCGGAGCTTAAAAGTGAACTTCAAGGCGTGGTCTTAACCCTGGGAGGTCCATGAAGTGATGATGGCAGGTCTAAGGTACAATAACACTAATATATGATATGAAGAATGGGCATCCAAAATCCTTTCCCTCATGTCCAATAGCTTTGTACATTTTTGTCATGTGTGATAAAGTAGTTGTAACTGTACTAAACTATATAAAAGGAAGAAAATGAGCTAAAATCTTATCTATTGTATTATCTAGTACGGTCTAATAATACATACTGTATATGGAGTTTATGTATTTGGAGCCGGCTTCCTCTTGCCCGTTTGAGCGTTTTGAGACTGTATTGGCTTCACTGACTCCTGAATGTAGTAGAAAACCATGAAATGAAAGCTTCTCACTCCCTTATGAGTTGAGTTCTTGTTATTTTCTCTTGTATTTCAGAAGTGGAACATTATGTTTGAGATGAAAATAGTGAAGGATGTTTTTAAGGGAAACTCTCCTATTAAGCTGCAACAGCCATCAAAGCAATCTATGGAAGTCTGTTCTGATGCAGGAGACTGCAAATATGTAGTTGGAATGTTAATGACTAATTTTTAATCTTTTATATGATTTGATTCAAATACACGGCTGCTCTTTAACATTGAACATGCTCATTTTATCTCCTGGTCGAAATTAATGTCTAGTTTTCCAATCGAAACTCTTGAGCTATTACCTATTAGTTCAAGTCGACATATAGTACCTACAACAAAGTAGTTTCGGAGAATTCTTTCGAGAACATTCTGTAGCATACTCATTGACTTGTTAAATTCTATAATTTTTCGACATGTTGGACAGATGAATTATGCTCATTAGAATCGCCGACTTGCTAGGATATCTTACAATTGGAGTAAGGCTTTACTCTTATATCATGTATCGAAGTTCCTAAATGCAAGTTAAATATACATTTTAAGTGTTAACTTTTGATTTTTGTAGATAAACGACTTCTAAGCACAGTTAAACGTGAAGTACTCGTATTACATGTGGTTTTCAAGACGAAGGACGAAATTGGGTAGTACGAAGATGGACAATAGGTAGGTCCAATGCCCTAGTGGGGATATTTATGCTCCATGAATTATATAGTAGGGTTGTCCGTGGTTCGATTCGATTCCAAAATTTTCGAGTATTTAATAAATGGAACTGTCGGATCCAAATATAATTATAGAACCGTTCGGTTCGGTTCGGTTCCGTACCGTAATTAATTTTTTTAATATTTACAACAACATTATATAAATATAACTAATGATATTTTATTCGTAACTTTTATAAATTAAAGTAGCTCAATTCAAAAATATATAAATAACTACCTGCCGCATAACATTAGTTCAATGCATACAAATACCAAAAAGTAGATATTAATATTAAAATTTCGGTAATCCATATCAATAATTCATTTGCTTCAAGCAACCTGTATGCATAAAGAAAATGAAATATAAATTAAAAGTCATAAAAATAAAATATTTTTAAGTATTTGTGCTTTAAAATGATTTGGGCTTTAAAATTAAAATTATGAAATGATCTGATTTATTTAATTAATTTGTTAATTTATTTAGAAAAATCAAATAATTTAATAAAAAAATTATTTAGTTTCGATTTTTCGGTTCTTGGTTTAGATCCGAGATTCAACCCAAACACATCGATTTTCGATTCAGGTATCCATTCATGTATTTAACTTATAAAGAATCGCTCGAATCGATTCGGTTCGAAACTTTTGGATACCCATAAATTATAGTCTATAAAATTACTTTCAAAAATTAATTATATTAATTTTCTTCAAACTGGCGTGAAGTTTGAGAATGCAATATTAGTCAAATGTCACACTTGATTAAAAAGAACACTGTAGGCAAGTCAAAACCTCCAAGAAGTTAACTGTACTTTTCCCCCATAATTGAAGTTTTGATTCCCTGCACTCTGCTGTATAAAGTTTCATACACAGTCACGAACAGTACAAAGATTTTAGTTTTGCAACTGTGTATGTACTGTTGGGGTGGGAGTGGGGGTAAGGAGAGAAAGCTCCCGTGCCTCCCGCGGGTTCTGTCCTGTGGGGGCGGAAGGGGGTCACTATCAGCCGTCTGATCAGTCATCAGTTTTATCAATGCCCATCATCTGTCTAATCAGATCAGACAGCTCTAAGAGGTTGGTGACGTCATCCATGTACATAGTTAATCTTCAGAAAGAAAAGATTCCATTATTTTCTGATTGGGACCCATATATTAGGAGCATTTACTGTGCCACGTTTCTGTTTCTTATTGAAAGCTAAACTAGTATAGATGGTGTCTGGGAAGAGGGGAAGAAAGGGAAAGAGAGAACGTGAGAAGAAAATGAGATGGAAACGAATTTCGGATGTGATTAGTAGGAAAATATGAGGAATATGCGACGATTTTCTCTTTCTTTCGATAAGAGGGAGATGTTAATAGAAGAAAACGCAGGAGGAAAATATGAGAAAAATGACTTTCCCTTCTTGCTATACTTGTAAAACGAAATTTATTTTTACCTAATTTTTTTGTGTCTATTTTCATGTAATGGTTCTATGGTAAAATTGTTAAATTTTCATGTGAAAATTGTTTGTTTAGAAAATTAATGTTTCACTTTGCTTCATTCTACGAAGGAAATGGATTTTTTTTTTTTTTCAAAATGAGTCGAACCTGATTAAAAAAATTGACTTCCTCACCCACAAGACCCTCATTGTCGAAAGAAGCATGTTTATTGGATTACTAATGTAGAATTTCAGCTAAGTTAGATACTTTAGTTAATCTTTTCTTTTTATACTTTTTGACTATCGTACAGGTGAAGTAGAAGTAACTTTAAGCAGTAACCTATGTTTTAAAGGTTACGGTGCACTATAAAAAAATGGGCCCCACGACCAAAGTCTTAGCGACCAATTAAACCTTGTTGCTATAGAAACCTATTACCAACCACAAAGTGGTTGGCAAAATGGTTTGGTCCGTTAAAATTGAACTAATTCTTCTATACACGTTTGCGACCAATACTTGGTTGAAGAAGTAGAGTATCAAGGATCATATATTCGATTGCAAATTTATCGTGGTTGAAACAACAACCACGATAAATCACCTCAAAATTATTTTCATTGTTTCATGTAGACCTTCTCATCAAGATTGCTACTTAAGGAACGTAGTTTTAACATTAATTCGATGAACGTGCAAGTTATAAATAGAAGCCAAAGTGAAGAAGTCTCTAATTGAAACTATTTTAACTATATGTGCATATGTGTGTCAAAATAGTTTATTATTTCCTATGCTTTAAAACTCGGCCCGGGCCCGAAAAAGAAAGAGGGTCAAGGGTCGAACATAATGTCAAATTAAATAAATAAATGCACATAAACTATAAAACGCTACTTCTTCAAATTGAAATTGTTTGTGATTATAGTCTTGTTGGGGACTATGATTTATTAATGAAAATAATAAAGTAAGCTATTAAATATTTAGAATTGACAATTTACTATTCCTTTATCCCACACCAGAGGAACAAGTTAGTGAAAGTGGAATCTCTTACAAGGAGCGTCACCTAGATCAGATTCATGGGCCAGCTACTGCGATAGGGGTGAGCCCATCAATATATTAGAAAATATTCCGTGAAAAAAAAAAAAAAAAAAAAATCCAATTTTTTGGTTCGTGGTTAAACCATTCGGTTTGATGGTTTTTAATCGATTTTTAATTCTCTGGCTAATGTATTATGATCGAGAGGGATTTGAAGCCAATTTAGGATTATTATTATTATTTTATTAAATCGGTCAGTCTGGTTTGATTTTTATAACATTAATTATTTCGTTTTATCGATATCATTTTGCTTTTAAAAGTACCATTAGAATGATGAGTCTTCCTAAGTGCCCACTTATAATCAAAAGGTCTAGACTCGGGTAGTAAATCGACAAATTCCAAATTATTATTTGACGTAATTTAATCTAGCTCAATATTTATTGTGAGTTTACAAAAGATACTTTTTCTAGATGACATTAATTTTTTATAGGTTTCAGGATCACCTTCATCTTGAAAAATAAAGGGAGCCATCTACATTATTATATATCAATCCTACTTTAAATCTATCCCTATTAAAATGTTTTAAAAAACACTATTTTCAATCTATGCCACATTCTAGTATATCATTATTAAATTCATTCATTTAAAGACGTTTGCTTACTTTATATTTAATAATTTCGTTTAAGAATTAATTTGTTATTAATAAAGATGTAATTTTTTTGGTTAATTAAATAATTAAAGATGTAATTTTTTTTAATTGTTAAATAATTAGACGTTGTGATATATTAAAAAAAAATAAGCATTGCCAAGTTTAATACTGATTATATCACCTGGGTCTAAAATCACAACATCTTCCTCACGCCATCTCCCATCTCTAAGAACCTACATCATAATTCATATTATTTATCAGATAAAAACAAACAAAGCAAACCATTCATGGTAACTCCAACATAAGATAATATCAATTTAACCTTAGCTTTTGGAGCAAGACGGGTGATGAGAGTTGCTGCTGCGTTGTCAGCATTGTTCTCCTCAATAAAACTAATGGTTGAATTTATCACAAACAAAGTAATAATACCCACAAAGGCTTGCCAACCCGAATGCTTTCCCTGTAAAGTTTGAATTTAAACATTAGTAAACATTACAGAAAAAATGCATACTTTTCAACAATGAGTTTAAAAACTATGTTCTTACTCCGCCATTTGCAAGGGCAATTGCCATTATAGTCGAATAAACTCCAAATACTTAATGTTTATTAAAATAAAAACTTTCAAACACAAAATAAGATTATATAAGGGTGTATTTGATAGCTACTTAATTCCATGGAAAATGGAAACCATTTTCCTGCTTTTCATGTGTTTAATACACTTTTTTTAGTGAATCAATTTTCTCACTTTGGCTTACATGGTGACAACATATTCTTCATTACATCAAAAAAAAAATAATACATTCTTGACTACAAAATATGCACCAAACATGGGCTTATTATCATTGCTTATACTTTCATCTAATTAATACAATCTAATAAAATAAATTGCCATTCAATTTCTTCCTCTCGATTTTTTACATCAGTTGTCAATTATTTATTGTCTATTTTTTATTTGGTCTTATTCTTTTCCATATAAAAGTCTAAAGAATTTAAAAAATTAATATACTTTCATATGTCGCCCAGAAAAACTCAAAGGAAAAAAAATAATTTAGACTACATTTCATATTATGAAGATTTAGCTAAATTTAGTTGCATGTGTTTTATTGTTAATTATTTGATCTAAACATGTTTGTACTATGTATGCAATTCCCAATTCCCACATCAGAAGTTTGTAACTTTGGCAATAGAATGTATGCCTATAAATAAATGGGCCAACCATTTTAATTCTTAGCTCTATGGGTCTGTCAATTAATGGGCTATTGAAAGTTTAAAAGTTTTAAATTTATAATGGAATTTAAGCAGACACAACATCAATGGCTACATATGATGGCTTAATTGGTATTTAACGTAAACAATAAATTCCGTTAGATTTGTTGTTAAAACAATAAATTCTGTTAGATTTTCCGTTAAAACAATAAATTCCGTTTCATAGGCACTTTATATATATAGAAGATATATCCACTGCATTTTTATATATTCACCACACTCTAAATCTATCCCTATTACAATTTCAAAATTAAAAAAAAAAAAAAAAAAACTATATTCAACCCAATTATTACCAACATTTTCACAATTAAATAATTAAGCCACCGTTTGATTATCATTTTTTCTAAAATATATTTTTCGTTTTCTTCTTTTTAACCACACATTTTTCAATAAAATAATATTACACGTAAATCCAAAATTTTTTCTTATTCTTTAATCACACATTATCCATTTATCTACTATTCCAAAATGCATTCTACACCAATAATTGGAAAAGAAAAGAAAATTCCAACATAAAACTTAACATAATTTGAAATGAAATTTCTTAACGACTCAAACAAAAATCAAGAATCATTGACGAACTTAGAGTGCAACTCTTGGAACTGAATCAATAACTTTGCCCAACTTGTCTTTTGGTTTGATGTTATTTCAGAATTATTGAGATGATTTGAATTATTGCAGCATGCAAAACTGCTTCAACATTTTAATTTGAATATTCGTCTAGGCACTTCTGTCCAATGCACAGCAGTGGAATTTGTTAATGAAAAGCTCATGTTTGTGTTTATTTTTGTGCAAACAAATAATTAAGAGTGGAACCCAAGAAATATTTTTGACTCGAATTGAAAAATATTATTGTCTTCCTAGTGATTAAAACCTAGAACATTATTTCTTTCTGCTTCTTTTGTTATAAAACTGATATTAGGTATTGTTTCGCGCGGAAAGTCGTTTTTATGTGTCAACGGGTATACTTGTTCCTAGTGCGTACGTAACACTTGCAATAAACGTTATCACCTTTAAGAAATAAAGCCATTTTAGTCGTAATTAGTTTTGAATGTCCTTCAATTTCCATTTGTATTTGTTACATGTGGTCGATGTCTTACTAGGTTTTGAAGATAGTCATCGTAAGACCTTTCCTTTGACAGTATTTGCTTCACTCACTGTAACAATGTCTTTGGTGTCATTGCGGTTCACTTTGCCCTCATTTTTATTTTGTTTATGATGTCTGCATTCCCATGCATAATGTCCATGCTTACAACAAACAAAGCAACCTCGTTTGGCTTCTTTCCAAACTTTTTTTTGATCCTTGCTAGAACTTGAAGATTTCATCTTGTTTGAGTTCATCTTAGATTCTTGTTCACAACTGATAAGTATATTTCTACACTTATTCGGGACTTGAAACTATATAATTTTATTGTTTTTTTGGCAAAATACAACATAAATTGTGTTATATTGCATCTTGCAGGTAAAACTTAGCCCTTGTTTGACACCCGTTCTATTTCTTTCTTCATTTTAACCACACATTCTATTAATAAAATAATATTACACATAAACAAAAAAATTCTCCTTATTTTTTAACCACATATTCTTCCATCAATCACTATTTCAGAATTTATTTTTTTCCCAAAATGGGTGTCAAACACAAGCTTAATGTTGGATGAAGAATTGGAGAAAAGAAGCAAAATGTGCCGAAAAATGAAAAAATGCAAAGTAAGGGGGTCAAAGTCTAAGTTGAAGGACTAAATCGCATTAATTTGAAAGGCTGGATGAATTGGAGAAATACAAAATTAATTGGGCTTTGAAATTCTAATTGGGCCACACATTGGAGGGCTGCCTACTGCTGAAATAGAAGAAATTACACCAACCATGCCTTTTCTTTTACATTTTAAAATTTCAGGTTTTTAAGTTTTTTATTCACTTATCAGGTTTTTATAATTTTAATTAATAATGATATTATAAAATTAAATTAATCTATATACCCACCCTACTACCCACCCCACCATATTTATTTTAAATATAAAACCCATTCCAAACCCTAATCCATTTCATTTTTCACCACTATCTCACCCGCCGCCTTCACCGCCCGCTCATCTCCCCTTTCCCCTCCCTCCCCATCCCCTGCCGTGAACTGCAGCGCCGCACACCTCCCCATCCCCTGCTGTAAACTGTAACGTAGCAACTAGCGACGCTGCTAAACGGCAAGAGCGTCGCTGCTGCCTACGACGCTGCTCGCAGCTGCGACTACCGGCAGCAAGCAGTGTCGCTCTAGATCCAGCGATGTTGTGGTATTTCTCCGGTGATTGTGGTATTTCTCTGACTATTTTGATGACTCCAATTGATGACTCAAGCGCTGTCAAGCCTTGAGGTTTCAGGCAGGTCTTGGATTTAATGCTGAAGACATGTTTATGTTTAGGGCCAAAAATTAATTTTAGAGAGGTTCCATGCTCCTAACATTCCATTGCTGGGCATAAGCAATTTATTGTACAGTTCATCAGTGATTTTGTTTTGTTTTTTTAATTCTGTGTGTGCGGCGATTGTTTTTTTATGATTATTGCGATGGTTGTGGTGGTGTTGTGATTGGGTGACGTTGATGGTGCTGTTCAAGCCGCGATGGTAGTAGTGTTATTGTTGGTGGGTGGTTTAGGGATTAGGGTCGGCGATGGATGGGGCTGTGACCAATTACTTGGTCGTTCCGTGACCTGTGACCAAGTATTGTTGGTGTACTGAGACTGTGATCAAGCTATCAAACTGTGGTGGTTTTTTTTTTGTGTCCGTGACCTCGCTATTGAACTGTGATGGATTTTTTGGTGTCTGTGACCTCGCTATTAAACTATGGTGGTTTTTTTTTTATGTCTGTGACCTAGCTATTAAACTGTGGTGATTTTTTTTGTGTCTGTGACCAACCTATTGAACTGTGGTGGGTTTTTTGGTGTCTGTGACCTCGTTATTGAACTGTAATGATTTTTTAGTGTCTGTGACCTAACTATTGAACTGTTGTGGGTTTTTTTTTGTGTCTGTGACCTAGTTATTGAACTGTTGTGGGTTTCTTTTGGTGTCTGTGACCTAACTATTGAACTGTGACTTTAAAATTGATAATTTGTAACTGAAAAGGAATCCGTGACCTACATATTTGAAAATACGTGATTGATTAAAAATCTGTGACCTATAAATTTTCTCATTTGTGACTTCAAAATAATCTGTGACCGAATAATCTGATAAGTTGTGACAAAAATTAAATTTTTAACTATTTAATAAGATATCTGTGACCTTGCAATCGGATCAACGGTCATCGAAAAATAATCGTCGGAATTAACCATTGCCGGAGAATAGTCGCCGGAGTAGTGGTGGTGGTGGTGGTGGCGTAAGGTGGGGTGGGTTGGTGTGGGGTGGATTAATCATATTATATTATAGTTAAATATTTAATTTAATAGATTAATTGTAAAATATAATTATTTAATTAATGAAAAAACTTGAGTTTTGCAAATTTAAACATTGAGGTGTGATTTTTGATTTCGTGAAAATAAATGCCTGACCCATGCATTTTTCCCGCTGAAATATATATACATTCAGGTGAAAATTTGGAGAAAAGAGAGGGAGCTGGCAGCTTCAAAAATTTAGAGAAAAAAAGCATAATTTGTGAGGGTGGTATATTTAAGTTTATACGCATTGAGGGGGTGATTGGGGGGCTGAATTTGGAGGAAAAGATAGCCGGCAGAATTAAAGAAATTATATGCATATAGTGGGCGACAGCTTGGAGGGTAAAGGGGAAGGATTTGGCTGCTGGAATAAAAAGTAAAAAACATACATATGCACGCCTGCTGGAGGAGTAATACAGAGAAGCTGGGGCTGAAATATAAGTATTGTTCACGCATAAATTGGCCAGCTTCTTGGGTGGAACAGAAGAAATAATTGGGGCTGCATTATAATAGTATTGACACGCATAAATTGGGAACAAGTTTTTGTGGCAGCTTTGGGAGGAACATATACATATACACAGCCGGCAACTTTGGGAGGAGAAAAATAGTGGGCGGTTGCTGCTGAAATATATAACATACACACGCAAAAAGCGGAAGAAAAGCCGGCCACGTTCACGACAAAAACTGAAATTAATCACGTTTATCAAATATATAGGTGATGTCGTTCCATTTCTATTGTTTAATCTTGATAACATGCTAAGCTAAATTCCTTTGTATTGGATGGATAATGAAACTAATTATTTTTAGTGCTTAATTCGAGACCATGTGATTTTAGTTTAATTCTTACGTTGTGATTTCATAAATATGCTTTAGTATATTGTTTTAATGTTTGCGCACCATTAAGATGATTAGTTGTTTATTCGTAGTATTGGAAAACTCATGGTAGGTAGAACATTGTTTATGGAACATACGGAAAATAAATATTAGGAATAATATTTATGACGTGTGCGCTCGTGTATGATAATTCAAATCGTCAATGCATACTTGTCATATAAATTCGGACTAGGAATAGGATCGTCTCGTGACAATCATAGGTTTATTATACCTTGGGAAATAATAGTAAATAAAAGTGAATTATTGATCGTCACAATTGCATGAATTAAGTTAATTATTACTGATTAAGAATTGAAAATAAGAATTGATTAGTGGAGTCGAAAATCCAATACACTAACCCTCATTTGATTTAAAACTATTTTTATTGCCTTCGTAGTTTTATAAGGTAGTTAAATATAAATCGACCATTTTTTACTACTTTTGATAATTTAGATATATCGAATATACTAAAATTGATCATCATTCCCTGTGGACGATAACTCACTCATCACGATTCTTACTTGCACAACGAACTCGTACACTTGCGAAATTTTCACGTAACAACAACATTGAATTTTGAAGTGCTATCACGAGAATTTCATTTCATCTCACGCCCTTGGTTCTTCCTTAATTTCCAAATGCTTGTGAATTTGTTTCAAAGATAAATCTTTGGAATTATGAAAAATTTTCTTCGTGTAACTTCTCCAAGTTCTTCGTAATTTTGCAATACCGACTTAGAATGGAATGTTATTCAAAATTTAAAATCTTACAGAAATTAAGAATTTCGTGGTACCTTCGTCGTTGAATCACATCACTAAAATGAAATTTATAGTTATAAATGTGGTTTTAATGAAATTAACTTTTTAGCAGGAAGAAGATAAACCAGAGGAAAAGAAAGAGGAGAAAATGGAGGAGAAAGAACCTAAGCCAACCTCCCCTTTGGTTTTGTCAGCGGAGTTGCATTGTGTGGGTTGTGCAAAGAAGATAGAGAGGTCCATTCTTAAGATTAGAGGTATGATGAATCCCATTGTCTAGTCCTGACACGTTCACAATTCTCAATTTTCATGAATGAGTGACGATTAGAATCCAATTTGTTTGCATTGATACCATATAGAAACATGTCGTCTAAAAACTTAAAGTTTTAGTGATGTGATTCAACGATTATCTTTCACGCTAGTGCAAAATGTTCGACTGGTTTAATCTGCACAGTTTTGACGAATGTATGTGAATCAAGGTTAGCATTACAGAATCACTCTACCATTGATACTGCAAGAACACCATTGGTGAGTGCTGACAATAAAAATGGAACCACTCGACAGTCCCAAACCAGAGAAGTTGGTTCTAGGTATAGGTCACCTACTCCATCAACGCCATCCATATGCAGCCTCATGTCCAAGATGTCTCTTCCATTGTTGTTTTGGCTTTAGTTGAAGATGATATTTTATTAATATTAAAGTTTTAATTAAACATAAATCCTAAAAGAATATAAAAACGTCAATAAAATTTTAATGAAAATATATATTAGTGGATGAATTTAGAGTGATATATTTGTATTTAAATTTATATGTGTCTATTTAAGTAAATTTACATAAGGTTAAAAAAGAAGGAAGCTTTAATTGATTTCAGAAAGATTCCAAAGAGACTATATAATTATAAAGCATGAAACCATGAAACCCTAGAAAAAGAAAAGTTCAAACTGCTATTAACAAATAAATTAAATAAAAATATTGTCTACCACTCATGTCGAACTCACGTGACGCGAACACGGTAACGGCATCAGCGTGGAAATCGCGAAATTAGTCTGAAACGTCGGAAAATCCCAAATTCAGGGGTTAGACGATAGAATCCTGATCTGAGCCTTACGAACCAAAAACATAAGGTATATTAAACCCCAGACCTGTTGATGTGCGGAAACAAGAACCATAATTTTGCGAACGCCACAAAAGGAGTCTAATCCTTTGATAAGTTCTAAGAGTGGAACGCCACAAATATAACAATATATTTGATAAGTTCGATAGTTCATTCAAGAACCAAGGGAGAGAAAAATCTCGTTAATTCATTATCAAAAGTCTTAATTTTACAATTAAATAAATCTCATATTTATACTAATGCTAGAAAACCTAGTAAAAACGTAATTATGTTACAAAATATTGTAAAATTGGAAAGAAAATAGAATTCTAGTCTAACAAAGAAATTCGCGTCAAAATAGTTTTTCCTGAATCCGAACAGCTTTTAGTATTTTAGTTATATCTTCCTCTCCCGATATTCGATTGAGGTGATTCAAAATGTATTGACAAGATTACGTCAAGGGCTATAAAATTTATAGATACAAATCTTCAAATTTGAAAGTATTCTATGCCAAGAATGGGTCTCAAACTGAGACTGAAAATTCGAGTGCTTTCCAACTCGTTCCAGCTTCCGTCTCCAACATGTTACTTGACCATTGACTTGTTTTCTTCAATATTATGGACTCTGTTGCTCGAACATGTAAATGACCAACTTTATCAACTCTTTGAAGTTTCGAACTTGGCTCTACTCTCTCTCCAATAATCATCAAAATCTTGATAAATTGTAGCGCACCCCGGATCATATCATCATCTCTCTCTTCGAAAGGACTCGACCTCGAATCCAAACCTATATCAAACGAAGCAACATTAGCAATGTCAAAAATGTTAAATATTACAGACTTACCCACTAAAAGTAAACTGTAGCTTTTGTTCTCGATCATAGTAACTGAATAGCATGGTCCGTCTCCCTTAGAATGTAATTTTGATCTCATCTGAGTTTGTACCAGCCTCGTACGTATCATCACATGTATATCACAAAATCCAACACTACCACCAACAGATGAAAATATTAAATTGACTCAGACTAGTGAATTAGAACCACTTGTTAACTCATAATACACTCCACAAATTCATCCTAAGATATGTAAGGTTATCGTGATTAAAGTACATGTATTCATGCACCTAGTCGCCCATAATGCGCTCCAATTGTCTATCATATTCAATTAACTCTGTGCGACATGCTAGAATGTTGTGATGTAATAAGTGTATATCATAGTAAAGCAAGAAATTTTCTGTACATGCAAGCTCATAGTCTAACCTAGGTATATGAATTTGATACGTTACCATAGCGTGGTTACATCCATCATCCTTGTTACTCACCAAACTTTCCACGTGATTTACACAAAGTGGATAGTTAATGTATGGTGACCTACGAGTTATTCTACCATGGAATAATTCCTTGAAATTCTAAAAAAAAAGAATTATCGAAATTGGAGAGGGGATTGTTAGCTCTTATTGAAACCCTCTTACACTCGACTTTTCTCGCATACAAGCTTATTTTGGAACTTTCTCTCCTCTCTGATTTTTCCCTCTCTTTTCTCTCATGTGGCTCTACTATTTTTTTCTCACTCTTAGCCACCTTACTTTCTTCTCTCTTGCTCTCCTTTTTTCCACTCTTTATTCTTATTTTCGCTCTCACTCTTCAATTTCTGTTGGTCATCTTGGACCTGTTGTGGTTTCCAAGGCACAATAGTAATTGTTTTTTCACCCATTACAAGGCTGTATCGATTTGTGAACCCTTCATGCTTTACTCTCCTATCATACTACTACGGCCTACCCAACAAAAGATGTCCCGTGTGCATTGGAACCACATCACACAACACATCATCACTATATCGCCCAATGCTGAAATTCACCAAGGCCCTCTTGGTAACCTGTATCTCTCCACAATTATTCAGCCACTCCAATTTGTATGGTTGTGGATGTCTCATAAGAGGCAACCCCAACTCTTCTACATGGGTCGTGCTAGCCGCATTCGTACAACTCTATCCGTCTCTAATCAAACTGCAAACCTTATTGTTAATGTGATACCTGGTATGAAATAAATTCTCCCGTTGCTGCTCCTTATCATCCATTTTTATTTGTGTAGTAAGAGCACGCATCACTAATAAGGACTCTGGAACCAGATACTCCACACAAGTTTCACCCTTAACATCCTCCAACTTGGCATGCTGTCTCTTCCACTTCCATCATCTGACTCAATCTCTCCATTTTCCCAAAGAATCATCACCCGTCGATTTGGACACTGTGAAGCGATATGCCCGGAACCCAGACACTTGAAGCATTTAATATCCCTCGACCTACCAGCTTGATTTTCGATGTTTGGTTTACTCTTATTCACCTCTTCCTTAACCTTAGGTAATTCAACATTTCCACTGGTCTCCACCCGATCATTCCTATCACCATCACTCCATTTGGGTTCCATAGTAAACCTAGTTATTCCCTTTCGTTTGAGTTGCCTCTCCACCTTCATAGCCACATGCACCAAGTCCTCCAACTCCACATAGTGTTGCAACTCTACTATGTTAGCAATATCCCTATTCAACCCATTCAGAAACCTAGCTATGGTGGCTTCCCGATCCTCTACTACATTTGCCCTAATCATTGCTACCTCCATCTCCTTGTAGTAATCCTCCACACTTCTAGACCCCTGACAAAGAGTTTGTAGTTTGTGATGTAGATCCCGATAATAATGTCTAGGTACAAACCGCTTCCTCATACAAGCTTTCAACTCACCCTACGTCTCAATTGGCCTATCCAAGTTCCTCATACGACTAGTCACCAATTGATCCCACCAAGTAATAGCATAGTCAATGAATTCTACTATAGCTAACTTCAATTTCTTCTCCTCATAATAGTTATGACAATCAAACACCAATTCCACCTTCTTTTCCCACTCCAAGTAAGTTTCAGGGCCACTCTGACCTTGGAAAGCTGGAATATTCATTTTGATACTTCCCAAATCTTTATCAACACCCCGATCAAACCTACATCCTCTATTCCTTGTTTGTCCCATGTCAGCCTCCAAATAGTAGTCACTACTACCTACACTCACCGCCTCATCTTCACCGTCAAATTTAGCCATAAGATTCCGTCCTCTCCTAACTACTCTATCCCCACAAGGACCCTTTGGGGTGTCCTTCGCTGCAGACTCCCAATCATAATTTCATGTCTAGCTACATCACCACTAATTCGTTCAACAGCCAAACTCAATTGATCAAACTTATGATGTATAGTCTGCATATTATCCCTAAACTCAACATAAAACCCCTTAGACATCGCATCTACTTCTCCTTTGTTCATATCTCTTTCCATTCTTTTTGCAAATAAATAAATGACAAAAATTAAAAGAATTAATTAACAGAAAAAAAATAAATTAAATTTACCGCACGTGTTTGCACTTGTGTATCACTCAAGATTGATTTTTACCCGATAATGAGCTCACCATTCTACCTTTTATCGCTTGTCTTCCTTTCTCAATAGCTCGAGAAATAACATATCTCAATCAATTGGAACACAAATCCCGCAGCGAACACCACCACAAGTGCAAGTCTCGAATAATCAACAGAATACGTACGGACCGTGGTAATAGACTCGAAGTTCAAGAAAATAAACAAAAGACTCGAAAATTTTAATGTTGTTTTGACTTACTTTGCCTCTAGACGTTCACAAGGGTTTTTTCACGTGAACATTTTTTTTACTAATTCAATAAACAACTAAATATCATTTAGAGGCAAAATAAAAATAAAAACTATGACACAAAACAAAATTAACAAATCTGAAATTTTTTTTTGTCACGTGAACAATAACTTTATTTTACCCAAACAATAAAATAAATTGCTGGAAAGTAAATGAGATGACCTAAAATCTAGAGTCAAGCTCTGATACTAAATGACGTGAACCCGGGAATAAGATCAGGGTGGAAATCGCGAAATTAGTTTGAAATGCTAGGAAAGCCCAAATTCAGGGGTTAGACGACAGAGTCCTAACCCGAGCCTCACGAACCAAGAACCTAAATTATATTAAACCTTAGACCCGTTAATGTGCATAAACAAGAACCATGATTTTGCAAATGTCGCAAATGGTGTCTAATCCTTTGATAAGTTCTAAGGGTTGAATGTCACAAATATAACAATATATTTGATAAGTTCGGTAGTTCATTCAAGAACCAAAGGAGAGAAAAATCTCGTTAATTCATTATCAAAAGTCTTGAATTTACAATTAAATAAATCTCATATTTATACTAATGCTAGAAAACCTAGTAAAAACGTAATTAGGTTACAAAATATTACAAAATTGGAAAGAAAATAGAATTCTAGTCTAACAATGAAATTCGCGTCAAAATAGTTTTCCTGGATCCGAACAGCTTTCAGTATGTTGGTCATATCTTCATCTCCCGATATTCGATTGAGGTGATTCAAAATTCGTTGGCAAGCTTACTTCAAGGGCTATAAATCTTCTAGACATATGAATCTTCAAATTCGAACGTATTCTATGCCAAAAATGGGTCTCAAACTGAGACTGAAAATTCAAGTGCTTTCCAACCCGTTCCAGCTTCCGTCCTCAACATGTTACTTGACCATTGACTTGTTTTCTTCAATATTATGAACTCCGTTACTTGAACATGTAAATACCAGCTTTATCAACTCTTTGAAGTCTCGAACTTGGCTCTACTCTCTCTCCAACAATCATCAAAATCTTGATAAATTGTGGCACACCCCGGATCATATCATCATGTATTCGGTAACTAATTACGAACAAAATGACTTTATTTTTTAAAGGTGATAATGTTTATTGCACGTGCTACGTGCGCACTATGAACAATTTATACCTAGTTGAGCATTCTTTTCGAGTATACAACATTAATTAGAATGAAAGAATTGGGAAAAATATCCCAAGTGTAGATTGCTTCAAGAGATACATAAATACTGAAGGAGGCATGTGGGAGAGATCACAAAAGTCATGCCTCCTTAACGACCATGCTTGACATGGTTTTTCATGATTCTCCCGATGTGCGAGTTTTTCATTATTTCCCAAGGTCAAGAAGTTGAAAAGTCTACTCAAGAAATAAAATAGTTGTGCTGAGTAAAACATAACACGATATATAAATAGTATTTTAGAAATATAAAATAATTTTAAAGAAAAAACATATTCATGTTTAGTATTAATTCTTGTATACTAAAACAATTGCGAACAAAAGGGCCATGAAAAATGCCATAAGCATAGCATTCCTTCAAGAGATACACAAATACCAAAGAACTCGCACAGGTGATAAAGGCAAGTTTTATAAAAAGTGGTAATTTTCTACACAGCTTTTGGTTTAATTAGGTAGCCAAAATTGCAATGTAAGAGAAGAAACCAATTATGCAAAGATAAAAATGTTAAACAAGTAGGAAGCTTTATTTGATTTCTATGGAAAGATGACAACATAATTATATAAACCGTGGATTAAACCATTTTGCCTGAAGAAATTTAACACATTCGTTGACTCTCTCTCACGTTGGGGTGTGATCTAACACGGGACCCATATTAATTGAAAAAGAAAAAGAATTTCCCTCACCCGCCTATTGTGAGGGGGCTGTCAGGGAAGGTGTCTGGCAGTCCAGCATTATTCATAAATCGTAGAATCTTGAAATCCTAGAAAACATAAAAGATCAAACTATCCTTAATAAATAAACTAAATAACAATATTGTTTAACACCCTCTTCGTACTCGTGGTGGTAAACATCAATGTCATAATGTCTCCTCGTGCTTGAAATGTTGTCTTTAAACTGTCTGTCTCATGCCTATATATTTTAAAGAAAACGTGAAAATAAAATAATGAACATATGGTTCGTTTAGAGAGAGACAATAATCATTATAATTTGATAATAACACACGTTGACTATTTTAAGGTGATAACATTCATTGCAGGAGATACACGCTATGCACCAACTCACACCAAGTATCAGTTTGGAAGAAAAGTAAAAATTACATAATATGCGGGGATGTAATTATTAGAAAGACAATAATACTTTTTTAAAGAGTTATAGAGGAAACAATATATATTAGGTATAAGTAGGTGCATAGTGCGTGCGTAGCACTTGCAATCATGGCCTCAATACTGCTTCTGCCACCCCCCACCCAACCCCCATAAAACAAAAAGCATCTGGTTGAGCATTCTTGTAGAGTCTTAAAACAATTCAAGAAAAAGTAAAAAAACTTCTCCGTCCCCATCAGTAAACGCCCCCCACCCCACCCCACCCCACCCCACCCCACCCATATCTACAGCGAGTTAATTTTATTAATTAGTTACAATCATCAAGTTTTACATACATCATGAAATGAATGAAAAAAAAAAAAAACAAAAACAATCCATCATAATTACCACCAAAAAGGAAAAACAAGTGTAGTGAGGGAAAAGAAAAGTATGTCCACGGTGAAGAAAAAAAGTTGCTGAAAAATAAAAGATAAGTTTCACATTTGTGGGGGGAACAAAATAAAAAATTAGTTTTACAAAATATTTAAAATAATGTCTATTTATGTAATCTTACTTAGGGTTATTTAAGTAGATAAAACATATAATTAAAATCGTGGTGTAGTAAACAAATTTTGTAGTGGTAATATAATTACTCTAATATAAAATAACAATATTATCTAAGACACCATTAAACTCACAACGGTAAACATCAATGTCACAATGCATATATGTAATATCCTGCAAATGTTACGAGAGTTAAGGAGCAACATCTCTCGAACCGTAACACAAAAAATAGTTGTTTCACACAATGTTCTAAAAAGCGCGCCTAGGCGCGAAGCGGGATGAAAACGCCTTACTTTGAGGCTAAGCGGTAATTAAGCAGTCAACGGACAACGTTGACCACTTAATGCGCAACTAAGCGTGCCTAGGCGTGGCAAAGCGCAGTTAGGCATGCTAGGGGCGCTTTCCCCTTGGAGGCCCAATTTTTCCCGCCTAGGCGCGCTATACACGACTCATTTCTTTTGGCCAATAAATAATTACTTAAATATGCTATGCTCCATTAAATGTACCTTTTTTTTTAATTTTAGATAAAGAAGAAGACATTAAATTAGAGTCCGATAAAGAGTTAGATTAGATAAGATTTAAGCTACAAGTTATTAACGTTATGTAATTATGATTTTGAAACTTATCTTTATGAAGAAATTATTAATTAAATGCAGTATTTTATAATTTTAGATGTTTGTTATGTATTATTTGAATTGTTGAATTTTTTTACAATGATTAAAAATTTAAAATAAAACAAAGCTTTTTTACGCTTAAGTTTCGCCTAGGCTCCTAAAGCTTGAAGCTTGGCCTCCACGCCTAACCACGCTTTACGCTTTTTAGAACACTGGTTTCACATACTCCTCATTCCTTTAAAGATAAAATGGAAAACAAGTAATACGCCATGGTTTGTTTACTGAGGAGACAACAATATATATCACTATTATTTGGTAATAAAAAACTTACACCTAATATCAGTTTTGAAGCAAATGTAGCATTAAATAACATCCTAGGATTTAATTACTAGGAAGAGAACATTAATTTCATTTTCGAAGTCATAAAGGAAACAATATTAGGTATAAGTAGCTGCGTAGTGCATGCAAAGCACATACAATCATGGTCTCATTGTAAATAAAATCTATTCGAGCACTCTTGTAGAGTTTAAATAATTCAGAATAAAATGAAATACCATAAGCATAGAATTCCTTTAATAGATTCATAAATAGCAAAGGAGGCGTGCGGAAGAGATCACGCAAGTCATGCCTCCTTACCGGCTATGATTGACGAGTTTTCTCAAAAATATTCCGACCTGCGAGTCTTTCGTCCATTTAGGGCCGGACAAGGAAGAGGGCATGGGGTCACGTGACCCCCCAACTTTTGGGGAGTTTTTTTTTTTTTTACTAAGTCCTGTATGGATTAGAATCTAAATTTTAATCTAAATCAAAGTTTATAATTAATGTTAATCAAATATTTCATACGATCCATTACTTTTCAACTTTTATCAAAATCTACTAAAAATCTAATTTTAAATCTTACTAAAAAGTGGCAAAAATCACAATAGATCTGAGTCTTTTCTCTCACTCTCTCCTTCATGCCTTTTATCAAAAATCTAACTAGTCTAATTCTTCAAAATTTATCTATAATTTCTCAACACTGTTGCAAAGTGATAGCCATTATGCCACCATCGACCTCGTCTGCCAGTGTAATTCCGATGCCAACTCAACTCGTCGGACCTTCAAACACAATCAACTTAAATTATTTCGTCTTCAAAAATTGAAAGATACCCAGTTACAAAAGGCAGTAACTTATAATTCCAACTTTGTATTTTATTTTTACAAAAAATTAAAGCGATAGAAAAAATGGGTTTACAATACATTTATAGTTTGTTTTAATTCTGTCCAATTTGACTTATATTTATGGAATTGTGTTTATTTGAATTGATGTGTGTTTTTTTCTCAAGATTCTTGAATTGATGGATTTAATTGATTGTTTATATCAAATATACTATAAATTTTCTAAACGTAAATATTTGTTTTTTCATGATGAGTAAATTACTAATGAAATGAACTTTCGAAATAAAATGATAAACAAAAGATTAATGAATGAATGTTCTTTAAACCAAATTTATATTTTTTCAAGGTCAAGTATGAATCGTTTAAGAATTAAGAATAAAATATTTGATATATACGGATTTAATTGTACATCCTAATTCAAAATGTCTACATCTGCAACTGCATCCATTAGCATGGTTAAGAATTAAGATAATGGAAAGGATGTACAAGAAATAAAATACGCATGTTGAGCAAAACATAACACGATACACACACGTACACATAAATCATTACTCTTCATTCTCTTGTGTTGTAGCGGGAAATCGAAAATGGTCGGTTGGATTGGTCCAACCAAGAAAGGCATGGAAGTCTTTGGGCATTGCTTGGACTGAGTTAAGTAAGACTGGTTATCTAGTGATTGACTAGATGCAAGTACTAGAAAATCAAAGGAACTTTGTTGCCACTAGTAGCGAAGAAAAATGTCACCCAGCAACTTATTTGAACAAGGTTGAAGAGTCCAGATCTTCAAGGCCTAGTGCCGAGGCCAAATCTCTTGAAACTTAAAGCAGACAATATTAACATACTCCCACATGACTTTAATTTAAATAAAAAACGGCATCAAAATAACGCACCAAGATGTTTATAGAGGAGGCAATAATCATTATAATTTGATAATAACACATGCTGGCTAAGGTGATAACGTTTATTGCACGTACTAAGGTTTAATCGCACAAAACGTCCCTACGTTTGACATGTAGTGTATAAAATGTCTCTACATTTCAATTTTTTACATTTTCACCATTATTTCAACTATTCATTGCGGAAAACGTCATTTTCACATATTTGTAAACGCAAAATGATCAATATACCCTCATATATAAATAAAACAAAAATAAAGAATAAATTACAATTTTACTCATAAACTTTTTAAAAAATGCAAACGAGTCCAAAATTTATTTGTACCAAATCGACACCCCAATCACCCACCCCCTCACCCCTAAACTAGGGCCTCAATCTAGTGGATGTCATACTATGACATCGTTCGTAACATTATATCAATTCAAAATTCAGACACAATGAACCTAGCACTGAGAGATGACTCTGTCTAGCTCAAATTCGAGCTTGATTTTGTTGTCCTTCGTCGCGAAATGATAGTTGATTCGGTTTTCTCATATTGGAAATAGCGAAAATACAAGTGACTTTTTGTGTTTTCTGTTAATGTAGGTTTTAGATGTTTGACCGATCTTGGAAAATGCATAAAGTAGCTGATGGTCTGATAAGTGCATTTTCACATATTTATTTGACTATCAAAACATGAGTAATTGTTGATTAAAATGTTGGAATATTGTTTAATTCTATGTAATTCATGTTTTGTAGGATAAAGTGATGAATGTAGCGAAATAAGGAGAAACAAGTGAAAAATGATCAAAATGGAGGAAAATGAAAGTTCAGGGACTAAAGTGCAAACACTACAAACTTGTTTCCAACCTTGTGATGAAGATTCAAGAGTGTTAGACGTCAATTGGATGAAGAAAAGAGTCAAATGGGTAAAATATAGCCAAGACATTATCTCATATCAACTTTCAAGCTGAAAAGTTTTATACCAGTTTTCAGCCTCTTATTGAGACCAGTTTTTGACACGGCAAATGATCAAAGTGGAAGTTGACATCTGAAGTAAAGTTATATCCCTTTGAGTTAGCTTTCCAACGCATCTTGAATCACTTCAATCGGACATTGGGAGAGAAAGTTATGGTCAAAATACAAAACCTATCCGACGGGAAAGTTATGGTGTTAATCCCATGCGACCGCACAGAAGCATTCAGGGACTTCAGAGACTGAAATTATTTGTTCCTTACGACTGCATGGATTTATGCCTTGCGATCGCATAGGATATTTTCAAGGCAAAATTTATGGTTTCTGAATTTAAGTCAACCACTTAAGGTAACTTATTTTGGGCACAATTTCTCAACCATAAAACACTCGAGAACGGTCCAGAACGCGTCATTCTTCATTCTACACCATTCTTTCTACATTTTTGATATTAAGAACTCCATGGAAAGTTAAAAACATTGGTGAAGCAAGGGAGGAACTCAATTGGAATTGATTATCTCAGCATCTTTCAGTCATGTAATGTGTTTTTCATTGTCTAAATAATTTTAGGGTTTATGTTTCTTGTATTTTGAATTAGATTTGAGTTAGATTTAACATTTATTCAGATTTTCATAGATTTAATCATGTTTCTTCCATTGAATAATTGAAATACTTGTTTAAGTTCAATTTTCAAATCATTTATTGGTGTGATTTAATTACTGCTATATGTTAGAGATATATAATCAATTTTTTAATCTGATTTTAATAAATTGATGTATGATTGTGATTTGGGAATCATAAATTCTAGAATTACATGTGAAATTTAATTGGTTTGTATTGTTAAATCATCTAATGGTCAAAGGAGGAGATTTCAAATATGTATGGGTCTTTTAAAGCCATTCAAGGTATACATTGCTTTCGGACAATTTTACAAGTACCATTTGACATTTGTCTTCTTTATTGAGTTGTTTTACAAATAAATTGATTTAGATAATACCTGCTGTGGTCAAGGCTCTTCTGCTTGATGAGATTACCGTTGAGGTCAACACGTGCTAGCAAGGGCTGATCTTCTAAAATTTCTAAAAAAGGAATGTGATGAACGAGGTGCTACAATTGTCTATGCCACACATATCTTCGATGGTCTTGAGGATTGGCCCATCTCATATTGTGAGTTCTGATTCTGACTTTCATATTTCTATCTTTGGCTCGTCTTCTAATTCTAATTCTTGCTGTACTCATTAATTATTTCAGGTTTATGTGGCACATGGAAAGTTGCAATTGGCAATGCCAATGGATCAAGTTAAGGAAAGTAGCAGTTCGTCACTGATGGTCAGTTCCTCCACCTTTTGAAATCAAATTTCTTTATCTAAATACTCATTAAACCACCTGTGCATGTTTGGCTAAGCCTAAAAATGGTACAAGTACTTGGTGTTTGTTTGGTAAAGCTTTTTGTAAATTCTATGGATTATGTGGATGGAAGTTGTGGATAAAGATGATGTTCGAATAGCTTATAAGCTTGGAAAAGCACTCCCAAATATGCTCTTAAGAGTAACTTTCAAGCCTAACCAATAATATATTTAAGCTTTAAAGTTCATTTAAACTAACTTTTTTGTTGCCAAAAAAAAGTGAAGGTAACTTTTGGTTCAAGAGCTTACTTTTCCAAAACTAAAAAATAAGAAAAAATAAAAATAACAATAAAAATTCAGGCTTACTAAACATGCCTTAGTGATATATATTTTATGAAGTGATTATCTAGGCTACAAACACAGGCGATGCTAACTGAATCCGTTTCTTATTTTGCTGAGTATCCTTTGTAATGGTCAACGTTACTACTGGTTTTAAAATTCTTGTGGTCAGTGCCTTGTTAAATTGGATTTGCAGAGAGCTGTGGAGAGTTGGCTGAGGAAAGAAAGAGATGAGGAGCGGAAAAGAAGGAAAGAGAGGAAGGCAAATGGTCTTTCAGAATATGAGAAACAAGTTGATGGCACTCGAGTTACTGGTGATCCTGCTCGCGCTGCTGTCCGCGCTTTGAATAATGGGTGGGCAGCTGGGAGGCTGAATTCAACAATTTCTGGTGAAGAAAGCTTCGTCTTTAGCTCGAACAGGGTCCCCAGATAATAGCTGCAGCCTGCAGTAAACCTTTAAAAAAAAAATTGTTTTTAACTCCTTTAGCCCGTGTTCGACAACCATTATTTGAACTCTTTTTTCTACATACTCATTAACCACATATTTACACAATAAAATATTCTGCATTAAAACTTATCTACTTTTTAACCACATTCTTCTAAAAATCACTGCTCAAACATTGTTTTTCCTAAATAATGATTGTCGAACGGGGGGCTTAACATAGTAGAACATTTTGCATCACCTTGCACTTGTATATATATCGTTGCAAATTTTTGGTGTTTGACACTGGTTAGGGGAGTAAAACAAGCTAGGTCGACCCTGAAACATCAAAGTTTCGAAGCCCGATATGGCAATGCTTTACTTCTGGGCTCGGTCGATCTGGGCCAAGTGTCACACAGTGATGCTTAGCTCCCCATTCGACACGGCAAGCACGCTAACAGTTAGGCGCGATGCCTATCTTATCATTAGTGCACTAATGATATATGATCATATGTAGATATTCTCCCTTATATCCTACTCATAGCACGCGTGTATGCCAATTGTTCAGACTTGTAGGCCAAAGAATGAGGGGAGGACAACCTTGATGCGTTGAACCTCGGAAGCCAAATCTGCGATCCTTGAAAGTTGGTATCAGAGCAGGACCGCTTGAGCATGCGGTGTTGTTATGAGACAATGTCGTGTGTTCTTGCGAAGAAAATATTTTGGGCCACGGATCATGTCGGTAAGCTGGCGGGATACGAAGAAGGAAGCTGTGGGGGCAAAGGATGAAAAGGGCAGCGTTGCACAATTGCCTAAGTGCCTTTCAAGGAGTTTTCGAGGAGCGCACCACGCATGTCACAATTCGACATGCGTTGAGACGCTGCGGTTTGAAGGTCGTTCATTCGAGGAACCAATGCTCAGAGGGGCGGAGGGTGAAGGTTGGTGTCGAAGGTGGCAAGTACGAGTTACTGCAGGTTTGGAAGCCTGGTGTGGTGACGTTGTTATACTTGTAACGAGACGGATGCGTGTACATGCGAAACTCTCTTCTCGCTACAAGGACGTAAGCGAATTCTAATGGAGAAGAATGTCATGCAGTGAGAATGTTTAGCTCCCCATTCGGCACGGCGAGCACGCTAACAGCTAGGTGCGAGGCATATCTTACCATTGGTGCACTAATGATATATGATCATATGCAGGTATTTTCCCTTATATCATACTCATAGCGTGCGTGTATGCCAGTTGTTCGGGTTTGCCGGCCAAAGAATGAGGGGAGGGAGGCCTTGAGCCGTTGAACCTCGGGAGCCAAACCTGCGGTCCGTAAAACCAAGTGCGGATCGACTCAGTCAACATCTCTACCATTGGTGATATGAAAACCTTGTCGCAAAGCTTAAATTTGAATGAAATATGAAAAGCATGTTTGGGAGGAGTTTATTTCTTTTACAAGAAAAGCAAATATGCGATGAAATATACTTCGCTCAAGTGATTACACCAGGTGCATTAGTAGTGTAAGATAGAGGACCAATTATTCCTATCTCTAAAATTAAATGGAAAGATTAACAGTTTACTTCCCTCGTCAATGCTATTCAAAGCATTCGAAGCCAGACTAAAATTGTAAAAAATAAAAAAATTTGTAGCCCCCTAAATGAGGTAACATTCGACCAATTGGAGTTAGAACCTAGCCTCTTTAGTGTAAGACTAACAATTGGAGTTACATCTCAAAAAGTTAAGAGCATGTTCTCTTTGTCGTTTTCAAGCTATTTTTTGTTTTCGATTTTTCAAAACAGTGAAAAAGTGTTCTTTCCTATTTTCCAAAACGCATGTTTGAAAATAAGTTTAAAATTTACAAAGAAAATTTAAAACGATAAATTTGTTGTTTTGGGTGTTTTCAATTATAACTTGGCTAAAATTTTCAAAATGCGTTTTCGTTGTTTTCAGTTACTGTCACCTCCAACCACCACTATTGCCGCCTACAAAACACCACCAACCGTCGTCGCCACCCCACATCACCCCAACCACCACCATCGTCGGAACCACCACAATATCACCCAACCAACGTCATCCTCGCTAGAACCACCACTACAACCAGCACCACAAAAATCACCACCACACAACCGCCAGATCACCAACCACATCCATCACCACAAAAAAAAAAAAAATGCCACCACCATCATCATCACCAACCACAGCCGCTGCCACCACAAATTTTTAGTTTTCAACCCTAAGTTCACCCATAAAATCAGCCACATGTGGTTGAAATTGGGCTTGACTGATGGTTGGGTTAGGTGCGCCAGAGGGAGAGGAATGTGACCTATGTGGTCCACAACCATGGGTTGAACGGACATCATCGAAATCACAAATTTCTTTAGACTATGCGAAATGGGATCGTGACCCTAATTTCTATTAATTGATGTTTGGACTAAATTGGGGGCTGTTTCTGAGTCGCCCGGAGGTGGGCAGTCGACCGGTGGTGGTCCACTATAAAGACGGTGGCCGAAGGTTGGGGTTCTGACAAGTTGCAGAGAGAGAGAGAGAGTTCAGTGGAGAAAGTAAATGCATTTTGAGATTTTTTATTTTTCAAAGGAATTTTTTAAAATGGCAAAAAGAATATGTTTTCAACAGTTTCAAAATAGATACTCAAAACCTAAAATGAATTCAAAATTAAAAACACGAAATTGAAACACGAGAAGAACAACCCCTAAACTATTAGGTAAAAACTCAATCTCGCATAAAGTCCATTTACCCCATGTCTAATAAATGCGGCCTAGGCTGATTTCAATCTGATTCTCTAGCAAGCTGGGTCACACCGAACCAGTGCCACCCGCCCATTTCGACACCATCTCGAGACCATATCTAGAGACAACGAGTGTAGAAACTTGTGAAATCCTTGCGACATCTCTAGGGTATTTTAAAATCATAGTATCTCCATCCTTTCGCCAACTCTTTTGAGGTTAATCCCAAAACTTAAACAATTGACTTCATTAAGCATTTCAAGTGAAGATTCCCGGCTAATATAATGTACTTGGAATATATTTGTTTTGATCAAATGGGCTTGTGAAATGCAAAATGCAGTACTTTCCATTTCACTCAATGAGCAGTAGAGCGTCATTTTGAAAACTAATCAATCCAAAAGGTATTCAAGAATGTTGAAATTACAGGATTTCGAATATAAATCTACACGACAGAAATGACAAATTTCTAAGAAAACAAATAAAGAGATCAAAGTACGGAGTTTTCAAGATGGTGAGATACAAAAGCCTAAAAATTGAGGACAATCTCCTCTTCGATGAGAATTAAGCTATCGTAATCATCCAATATCGTCTCTTTTATGCCTGTTAAACAAAAAGAATCACAAGAATGTACTATTAGTATTAGGTCAATGAAATATAAGCCCGCTTGTGCAAGGCAATCACAAAGATCCTACCTTGTTGGCAATGTTGTTCGACAGCCAGTCCAGTCCCTCATAAAGTCCTTCCCCGGAGGTGGCACATGTGCTCTGGATATACCTGCAAAAAATGGAAAAGAAAGTCGTCAGTAGTCGAGATGCATAAGACACGTTGATAAACAGACAACTTCCTCCAAAAACTTGGGGCCATGCACGCATGCCTAGTTGTAGGCGTATGACACAGGTACGTATCCAAGTGTTGAATTCCCTTTTTTTAACATCTATGATAACGGGGATATGGCTAAAAATGATTCAAAAATGTATTACGAACTTAAAAAAGTTTTTCAGAAATTTGTAGAGCCCGAGCAACATAGACGGAGAGAAGGGATAGGAAGTACCAATGGCGTTGACGGAGAGAGTGAAGTCCAAGCTTGTCAGTTATCTCAGCAGCATTCATAGCATTTGGAAGATCTTGTTTGTTCGCAAAAACAAGAAGCACTGCATCCCTCAGTTCATCCTACAGAGGCATTAACAATAATCGTTGTCAAGAACAGATTGGTAAGTTTTACAAATATTAACACGTGTGTCCGTAAGAAGACTTTTAAAAATTTGAGCTAAATCAAGTGAGTAATCTCCATTGCAATGAATTGAAAAGTTGGATGTAATATATTAAATTCTTAACAAGAAATGTAGCCTGTGTTCAGTGTCCTAGATAAAGACTGACCCGATAATGTAAATCATTTTAATTACCTCATTCAACATCCTGTGCAGCTCATCCCTAGCCTCAACCACACGGTCTCGATCATTACTATCAACAACAAAGATTAGCCCTTGAGTGTTCTGAAAGTAATGCCTCCACAATGGTCGGATCTACATCAATGGCAAAATGAGAGTGCAGAGTATCAGATGGCGGCTTACAAACATAAAAAATCTCCCAGATTTTTGGTCAAAACTTCAAACATAATTGACATTTTATGTTGCCTTCCCACTTTTCAAATAGAGTATGTCAAGACACACATTTATGCAAATGCATGAGTGAAAGATATTTCAGTAAAACATAAGCAAGCAGTGGATGAGGGATGGACTACTAATTCATTACCAAATAGTACAAATTCTGAAAAGAACTAGAAAGCCAGTCAAGGCCTGACTTTCTCATGCATATTCTAAAAATTACCAGAAGATCAATTTCTATGGCGTAGGTGACTTACTGATAGAATACACGGATTCCCCATATGACACATTAAAGAACATCAAAAGCTAAAAGTCTAAAATTACTCAGACAATCAAGTTCAATAACATTATATCATATAGTAGACAGTGTTCATCATATTACTTATTGCAACATTTTAGCAATGGAAAGTCAATTGACTTTTTTACAAGCTAAACTGGCTCCCTAGTACCATTAGTGTATTGGGGACGAAAAAAAGTTATGTAGCATATTGTACCTTATCTTGACCCCCAACATCCCAGACTGTGAAGCTGATATTCTTGTATTCCACTGTCTCCACGTTGAATCCTGGAGAGAAATGCAAATAAATTCTGTAAATAAGAAGAGGTGGCACATTGTATCTATATGTGATTGGATAAGAGCACAAATAGAGCAGCCTGGCTAGAATCTCTACTTCAAACAACAAACAATTAGATATCTATTGTCAAAATTCATCCATAAAGTAATGAATGAAATTGACAGCTTAAAATTGGTCTATTGGTCTTAAAAATAAGTCATGAACTCTAAGTCCACCTACAGACTACAACCAGCAGTGTATATAATATTGGCCCGAAGGCACAAGCATATGGACATGCTTTTTTTCCTTCTATTTATTTGTCTACTTTTTGGGTGGGGGTTGTAGCTTATCAACCTTTTCACATCAGGATTTACAGTTGCGCTAACATTCCAACTACACTAGCTGGAAAAGATGGAAACAAAAATGTGCGTAGACAAGCTATGTGAAAAAGAAGCGACATATCTTCTTTGCCATTGCTCTTCTACTCTCTCTTTCTCTCCGAATCAGTCATGCACACAAACAGACATGATGGAATGAAAGGAGCTTAATGGAAGTGTCAAAAAATCTTCTTAAAAGAAATTGAGTGTCACAATGAGCTTTGCATTGTATAGGACTACACTTAAAGCATAGGTATATGTGGGGACATACCAATTGTAGGAATGGTCGTTACTATTTCTCCCAGCTTGAGCTTGTATAATATGGTGGTCTTACCAGCAGCATCAAGACCCACCATAAGTATCCGCATCTCTTTCTTTGCAAACAGACGGCTGAAAAGCTTGGTAAAAGACAACCCCATTTTCTTTGCCTGTTACACCCAAAAATTATTCAAAATAAGAATCCAATTAGCAGATAAACTTTTCTAAGTATTAAATTTAGGAAATTCAGAAGAGATCTCAAGTGGGGACCGGGAAGGAGACAGACAATAAGTGATTATAACATCAAAAGAATCAGAAAGCCTCAAAATTGCAGAATGACTGCAAGGCCTTCAGATAAAAGTCCTCATCCCAAAAGATGGTTTTTTGGGCTAAGAATTCAACAGAGGCCAACAGATTGAATTTTAAAAATACAAATAAAAATGATTATTTGATGAGAAATGTAGAGTTCTGAACGATTCTTTAGATAGCAGCATAGAAATTCCCAACCATCGCTATAGGATGTATGCTTGAAAAAAATAAATCCAAGGATCAACAAATAGTATTCGTAATTCAAGCAGCTTATACATTTACATAGTGAATTGAGGATCTAATCAGACATAGACTAAGATAAGAGAGTCATTCAAAATTCCTCTTCTTGTTATCACTTTTTCCATTTTTCCAAATATAAAATCAAACTTGATATCTTAATGTTTCATTTCAAATACTCCAACTTTTTCATTTCATTTCTGAATCAAATATCAAACATATAAGAATTATGTGAATATCAAACTAAATCAAAGACTTGATTAATACAGAAGACCCATAAAACATTCATTTAACAAGGCATTTGACAAAAAAAAGAAGTATATACTATTTTATCAATCATTTCATTTCCATTCAGACTAAAAATTAGAACAAATAATCAGTCATCTAAATCTAATCCAGCCTACAATTTCAAAATGAAAAACTGAAAAATCGATCAAAGGCCAGTCACATAAAAATAAATCAGAGAATTAAAATAAATTCCAACACACAGAGAGCAGATCCGTACACAAATCCAACAAAAACTAAACAGATCACTCATCTAAGACACAAAATACATACAGATGTCGCGTAATGCAATCTGATTTCCAACACAAAGAAAGCAGATCCGTACACAAATCCAACAAAAACTAAACAGATCACTCAACTAAGACACAAAATACGTACAGATGTCGCGTAATGCGATCTGATTCTAACTCCAGAGCTACAATTTCCCACGCATATATATTTATCTATATATATATATAGATCATATGAATGCAAAATATATGAAGTTAAACGAGGAAACAAATGTCTTACGTGATCAGAAAATAAAAAAAGGAGATTGATTTGGGAAGAAGAGAGGGGGCAGATCTGGTTCAAGGCTGCCCTTACGAGAACCTTGTTATTGAAATGCTTAGAATGGGAGATCGGATTCTTTTTAAAAATTTGAATAATTATTTTTCTTTTTTAACCATTTTGGTAAATTGTACTAATAGTCCTTGTTCTTTTATTCGATTGACATTTTAGTGTAGAAAATTTGTCACCTTAACTATTGTGTTGATAAAATGACTCGTTTAGTTGTCATATGGCTCGCTTGTGAATCTTCGTGGGTCAATATACACTAGATCGAACTTTTCTTATTTAAAGCTCTAAACATTCAATCCACTCACACGGTAAAACGTTTTAATTATGTTAGTTTAAATAATATTAAAATATAATTTAAACTGATCAAATATATTTTTCTTCATACATTTTGTAGGACTTAAAACGATTACACACTTATTATCCACATACTCTTATCAACATTTAAAGCACTATCGACATACTCTTAATCCAACCTACCAGATAAAGGGGTGTTAGGTATATAATACTTTCACTAGTGATGCCTTCTTTTTTGGTCAAGCTGGCATATTTGACATTGAGTAACTTGTGGCTTTGGTGATGTATTTCATAAAGAGAATAAAGGAAATGAATTTGTTCCTTGGAGTTCATTTGATATGACTTTTGAAAAGTTAAAATGGGATTTTAAGACCTAAAAGTTACTTTAAATTCATTTTTGACTAATTTTATGAAAGTGTTTTCGATAATTAGAGAAGCTTTTAGAGGAAGTTAATCCATTGTGGCTGCCTCTAAAAACACTTATAAAATATGAAGTATCTTCAAAAATTGATTTTAAAAAAACATAAAAATAAGGCAATTCCCTTCAAAAGCTTTTCTACATGAAACATGAAGCAAAAGCAAAAGAAAAATTATGTCAAACGGACACTTAGCCTAATCAATATCCACAGCTTCAGTATCGATGCGTCTTTACTAAATTAATTAACTTAACAACTAAGTGATTTCATAAGTTGAGATTTCCTTAACCAGCTAACCTAGTATCCTTAGAGCTCTATTTCTTAATAGTTCGACTAAGTGAATTCATAACCTCAACACACCTACTTTCTTATATTAGAATAGGCCTTTTGAACTCACCTTTTAAATATTAAAATACTCGTCACGCTCTAAGGAAAAAGGGAACCATCATAAAATCCATTGTGGCCTCAAAAAGCATATGAATTTGGTGCAATTGGCGCAATTAAATAGTATAAAGATTAAGAATTTTTTTTTAATAGTTTTTTTTTTTTTTTTTTTGCTTTTCCTTCGTATTGACAAATTTTATCCAAGTTGAATGCATTGCGGCTCCCTCAACTTTCAGTAGAATTGTATCTAGAACAATCATCTTTAATTTCTTCCAATCAAGTCACCAAACTTCAATTTAAAATCATACGTAACTACGTTGGTCACTGTTGTCCCTACTCAAATTATGTGAACTGTTGACGTGGTTGATAGACACCCAATGTTATTAGTTTGTTTCGTATGCAACTCAACTAAAAGTTGTGCGACTAATCGTGTATCTAACCCAACTTTATTCATTCAAACATGATTTTGCATAAACCTTGTATGAGTTGTCTGGTCGCAACATTTTCTCTACAAGGCTTTATATTACCATCCATTACTTATATAACTTCGAACTTTATAATAAACGAAATTATTCCTCGTACAGAGGATATGTTGTGTGAATCCATGTTCACCTTTGTACAACAACCAAGTTTTTTCCCCTTGATTTATCTCTAGGTATCAGATAAGGTTGATAATTGAGTGCTCAAATAACTGTAACTTCAAGGCCATTTGTTTCTGTAACTTCCATGCCATTTGGTGCTGTGATTTCTCCATTTCTGGTTGTAAGTTCAAATCCATTTGCTGTAGTTCCTTCTTCATCTTGATCCTCAATATTATCAACGATTTCTCTATTCTTCCCCCACAGTACACCATAAAGTCCAACAACAATCAATATTGATCCTACAAAACTAAATTACCCACAAAAGATAAATTATTAGAATAATTTTTCATTGATTCCTAGCTCATATATTGATAGAAAAAATAAAAATATACTTACGTTCCAATGTATAAATTTTCTTTGAATAAAACCCAACTGAAAATGGCCACAATAACAAGCACCAAAGGGCTAAAGATTGAGACATACAGAGGACCTCTCTTACTAATACACCATGTCAATAGGCAAAATGCCATTGCCGAGCATATTATTCCCTGTAACAAAAAAGGATTATAATTTATGTTTCATTCTGTTAGTGAATATAATAATGTACAATTAGAGATCGTACCGAGTAGATGACTGAAACAACCCTAATGGGTTGGCTTAGTGACCAGGCTGATAAGTTGTGGTCGAAGCCAATGGCCACAATCACACATTGAACACTAGCCATTATGCACATTATTGCTGTGCTCGAATATGGAGCCCCATATTGCTGACAGACTCTCGTCTTCATATCACAAATGAATAATAATTAATAAAATAATTACTTCATTTAATCTAAGCACAGTCTATCTTCAAATACCCTATTACTAATTCATTATTACCTAAGAGCACATGCAAATACTAGAGGATAAAACATTATAGTTCTAATGGTATTAACAGCCCGTTCGATAGGGATTAAAATCAGATTAAAATTAAAAAAACTAGCCGTACATATCATATAAGACTTTTTTGGTTGAGAGCATTAAATAGTACTTGATCGTGCAATCTTATGTATTATATAGTGTACAGTTCTATTCTGTATAATAGAAAGAGAATAAGAATTTCTTACTTGGATAATTAACCAAATAGCCCAAGAAATAGCACTAACAAGGAGGAGAAAAGGGCCCAAAATCAAATTTACATGGTTGATTGAATCCTTGGTTCCTGCCTTTTCAGCGTATTTCGAATGAACACTCGATTTTCCTATATTCAACACATCCCCATGGTAAAATGACAACATTAATGCACCACCAACACATATTAGGGTACCCAACACTTTGGCTTTTCCTCCTTTTGTCCTCAGCGTCAACCTTTCTAGCCTGCCAAACATATACATATGTATGTGAAGTCAGGTACGAGATGCTACCCAAGACAGTCGATCCATAATGAATATTTTAAAACGATCTCAAAATTAAGATTGGATGATATTAGATATATATTGAAAAATCCCATTTATAACAATTATTTGAAATGTTTTCCCTTGTTTGTGCCTTCGTTACACCATATATAAGTAATTATCCTATAAATATTTAGTGGGAAATTTGAATACGACTCATTTTATATCAAAAGTCGACATCATTTCAATTAGTACATGGCCTATATAGGGCCCAACTCCACATAATAATTTGTAGGATCCATGGATTTGGATGTAACTTATAAATATTATCATTCTTGATCTATTCCTTAATCATATGCAGACTATTCGAATAGTCGAGAAATTTATTATATAGTCAAGAATGCAACAAGAGGAGTATAAATACATTACCCAAAAGGAATAGCCATGACAAATGTGACTGCAGGATTTATATTTGTCAATGCACACGCAATTGTCGAAGTAGAATTCTTCAGCCCGACAAAATATGCTATTTGATTCAATGTGACCCTGAAATTTATATCGAAAGAGAGCTTTAGTATTATTGTCCTGACAATTGGTCAAGCGGATCCGATCATAGGCCTCTGCTCAATTGCCACGGCTAAATCGACATTCATATATCTTAAGGTAATGAAAAATAAAACGAGACTTACCCGAATATGGAACATAAGAATATTTGGAAAAGGATTGATACTGTCATTTGGGGTCTGGTTGTCCTGTCCATATTTATATTGAGTGTTAGATTGGAACTCTCATTATGTCTCTACTTGAATTTTTTTTTTTAAATTGTTAAATTTCTTCTAGTATATGTGTATGTAAATAGATAAGTTTTTTTTATCTAGCAAGAACTTCTGGAACCAAAAGAAGATTTGGGTGTAAAATTCAAGTATAGAAAATGAAAAAGAAAAAAACAATGAAGTGAAGATGTTTGGGCATTTGCTTAATATACTTCTAAGCAGGAGTTATAAGCAGAAGAAAGAGAAAGTGTGAGAATTTTTATTTCGCTCTCCTGCTTATAAGTAAAATAAGCAACCTAGCAGTAGATCACGGCAAGGCAAGCCTCCATGTCTAATGTGTGAAAGCACATGTTAAAAATAAAGAAGCCAACAAATACATGATTTACGTATATCCAAACATACTTACCTCTCCAAGAAATAAGCAAAAGGGATGAGGCATACGGAGGCAAATATTTGTCGATAAGCAACATGGACATAAGGGTTCATGCCGGAATCCACGGCGAGCTTTGATATGATGTTCATCCCGGCATAACCCAATTGCACAATGATCATAGCCAAGAAAGGCAAGAATTTTCCTCCAGCCATTTTTGTCGAATTTCTCCAACTTCTGGAGAAATTTGTCAAAATTGAGTAGGAGAAACGCAGCTATAAATGCAAAAAAATGCTTGGAGAAATTCGTCAAAATTGCTTGGAGAAACTCGTCAAAATTGCTTGGAGAAACTCGTCAAAAAATTGCACTGACCATATCCAAGAAATTGTCACTATTACATTAGAAACCAACAAAAGTCAAAGTAGTAACCACGAAAAACAAAAAGCAAGAAAATACCATCTCAACTCCAAGACTGCTGTCATAATCACAGTAGAAACCAAAAAAAAATTGGTAACCACCAAAAGCAAAAATAAAAATAAAAATGCACAATGACCATATCCAAGACTGTCCTATCTTCAATTACCACAAAAAATCTCCCCAAAACTCCAAATGATTCGGCCGTAATAAACTCACGAAATCGACAACTGAAAATTGTGAAAATCTGTCCAGATTTTAATATTTTTTGGGCAAGTTTGAGGCAATTTTTCGGCAACTTCCGACCACCAAAACTGTCGATTTCGGATACTGTTGGAAAGCCCACGATGTCCTCTTCAGTTCCCACTAAAAATCTCCCCAAAACTCCCAGTGATTCGGCCGGAATAAACCCACGAAGTCAGCTACCCAAACTGGGCAGATTTTCAGACTTTTTTGCCCAGTTTGGGTAGCTGACTTCGTGGGTTTATTCCGGTCGAATCGCTTAGAGTTTTGGGGAGATTTTTTATGGTAATTTAAGAGGACATTGTGGCTTTCTAACGGTATCCGAAATCTGCAGTTTTAGTGGTTGGAAGTTATCGAAAAATTGCCTCTAACTTGTCCAAAAAATCTAAAAATCTTAGCAGATTTTCACAATTTTCGGTTGCCGACTTCGTGGATTTATTCCGGCCGAATCACTTGGAGTTTTAGGGAGATTTTTGGTAGTAATTGAAGAGGATATCGTGGGCTTTCCAACGGTATCCGAAATCGACGATTTTGGTGGTCGGAAGTTGCAGAAAAATTGCCTCAAACTTGGCCAAAAAGTCTGAAAATTCAGTGACCGTTTTGAAAGAAATTTCGAACTCCAGTGACCATTTCTGAAACTTTGAAACTTCAGTGACCGTTTTGAAATTTTCAGGTAACTTGAGTGACCATTTGTGAAATTAATCCCCAAAAAAATTGGTAAAGGAAAATATCGATAGACCCGAGCTCGACCTACCTAACCCGAACTCTAGGCCCGATCTTGGCCCACTCCAACTGGACTGAATATGAGGTCGAGCCTAAGAATACTAGTTCTACTTAAGTACAAACCCCTAGTTCATTACAAATTTTACTCTAACACAAATTGTGCACTTCTAGCACAATACAAACACCTAAAATAACTAGAATTACAGTCCTTTCAGGACTCCCCCTCCAACATCTATAAATACATAACTTAGCATCATGATTAAGGTATGTTTTTACATAATATCCCAATATACAATTTTTCACATAATTCTCTCTTTGATTTAAAAATCGAAGGGACGACGAGGACATACCTCGACACCTTTGTTTAAGGTACCGGAAGGTTTCATTCGTGTTCTTTCTCAGTCGTCAGGCTCGGGATCAACATGTACGATTTTTGGCATCATCATTGGCGCCGTCTGTGAGAAATGCTACCAAAAGCCTCGGTTAACGCACGATCATCACACCTTCCTCAAAACCATAAACTATAATTATGGTTAGAGTCGGTAATGGGCCGGCTTTATAATTTCCTATATAATGGCTAGGTCCCCTTTCCTCTCAATATCGTTTTGGCTTGTCCCATTGACGACCAATTATTTTGAGGAGCAAGGAGAGGAAGATTTAGCCGGTAATATTCATAAACAAAAATGTCTTCCGTAAGTATGAATTTTAATCTATCAATTTAGAATACGTGATTCTTGTTCTTAGCATGATCATTATAATATAACAACAATTGGTATCATAGCTACATGCAACAATTAGCATAATTGTATTATCATTTAAATCAATCACATAACCCAGGCTATCGTATGTTTTTCCTTTTCTTTTTCCCGTGCATATGTGTGTGAATAATTGCTATAGAACATAACAATTGATGTTATCCACCATTCTGTATGCACATGTGTGAATAATTGCATCAGTTGATTCAATCCTACTTTTCTCCCTCTGTGTGTATATATGTATAAATTATTTTTTGGACATTGCTATGGGTACATAAATTTTCACATAATGGTTTACATAATTACAAGTGGCACATATCCAACTTTTAATTCAAATCTCACACGTTCACATTAACTACTGGATGATTGACACATCATATTATGTAATCCTTTATATACATAAATTATGTACAACAAGAATTATCCTTATTTTTTTGCCTTCGGTTTTCACTGTAAGCCTCCCTCATCATCAAAACAGTCTTCACCCCTACCCTCCTCCTCTTCCTCCTCCTCTTCCTCCTCCTTCTTTTTCTCGTTGCTGCATTGTTATTGTTATTATTATTATTGCATGCAGCCCACCATTATTATTATTATTCATGATGAAGTGGGATCGTAAAGGAAAAAAATGATTTCATGATAACTTCGAGTTTGTCTATTTTTGGCGAATTACTAGCCTAATTCGATTGGAAACGGGCCAACAATCACAACTCATCGCCTTCGGCCATGACGTACGTCGAATTTTGGGCAGATTCCATCATTTAGGCCCTCGATTAAGCGTTTTTGTCGTTTATGGTAATTTGTACTTTGGTAATATCTCATTCAATAAAATTCGAATTTGTATTCCGTTTGTTGGAGGACGATCCTGAATCTTAGGAGTTTCCATTTCAGTTGTTAGCTCGAATATTTCCATTTATGGAAAAATATCGCTTTTTTATTTTTATTATTTATTTTTCGAATTTTGCTAGGGTTTTACTATTTAAAGCCTTGTAAGTCCTTTGAGGCAGATTATTATTGAGTTGAATAAAATTTTCATGAGTTTTCTCTCACTTTGTGTGTATTTTCATCTTTCTTATAATCTTCCGCTACATCAGTTGGTATCAAAGCCGAAATCATTCCTTCACCTTGCCGCCGGAGATGTCCAGAAGCTCGTGAAGCCCCAGTAGAGGAGGTACATAGACGTGATGACATCGCACGGCTGAGTCAACAAATGGAGTTGCTGACACAGCAAATCGCTGCACTCATGCCACAACAACATGCGCCTGTAGCCCAACCAGTTGAGGATTCTGATGATGAGAATCCGTTTGCACGGCCTGAGCATCCACTAGATCTGCCAGTCCGACAGAAGGGGGTGGTCAGGATGAGAACCGACATTGGGAATCAGGATTCAAGGTTGATATTCCTAAGTTTCATGGTGGATTAAGTCCAGAAGAGTTCTTGGATTGGGTGACTGCAGTGGAGGAGATCTTGAAATTTAAGGAGGTTCCTGCTGATAAATGTGTGCCTCTTGTTGCAACGAGATTTCGTGGACGAGCAGCGGCGTGTTGGCAGCAGACCAAGGTGACGAGATCTAGGTTAGGAAAATCGAAGTTTGCAACATGGGATAAATTGAAGAAACATATGAAGAAGCAGTTTCTGCCCTACAACTATGTTCGGACCATGTACCAGCAACTGCAGAATCTGCGTCAAGGTGTAAAGACGGTTAGTGACTATACCACAGAATTTTACATGTTGATTACGAGGAATGAGGTGATGGAGACGGAGGAGCAGTTGGTGTCACGATATGTGGGTGGTCTTCGTCCCCAAATACAGGACACGCTGAATATGTTTGATCCTGTGACAGTTTTTGAGGCACATCAGAGAGCAATACAGATAGAGAAATAGCAGTCCAGGAGAAATACAGTTCTTTTCACAGCGGGCAATTCTGCTAATAACCCACAGCAGCAGATGACACGTCCTGGTAATCCTACTTATTCTGGCCCTTCTAGAACTAATCCTGTTCAACCACCAGTACGTCCTAGGGGTGGTATTAGTTGTTTTGCATGTGGTGGTACAGGCCATAGGCAGTCTGAATGTCCTAAGAATCCGTGCAGAGGACTCTTTGTTGATGAGAGGTATGAGGATTATGAAGGTTTGCCTGTATTTGACGGTGAAGACATCGAAGAAGTCACAGAGGAAGAAGAATTTGTAGTTGGTGATGTGGGTCAGGCGTTGGTGGTAAGGCGTAACTTTCTGACTCCCTTGGAGAATAACACTGACTGGCTGTGAAATAATATCTTTTAGTCAACGTGTACTGTTGGGGAGAAGGTCTGTAAATTTGTTATTGACTCTGGTAGTTGCGAAAATGTGGTAGCTGAAGAGGTCGTTAAGAAGCTGGGTTTGCAGACTGAAAAACATCCTAAACCATATAAATTGGCTTGGTTGAATAGGGGTAATGATGTAGAGGTGTCTCAGCGTGCTCGAATCAGTTTGTCCATTGGACCTACCTACAAAGATCAAGTTTTATGTGATGTAGTAGAGATGGATGCATGCCACTTACTGTTAGGGAGACCGTGGCAGTTTGATCGACGTTCGGTCCATGATGGATACACCAATACGTACAGTTTTTTATTTGGGGGAATGAAGATTGTGCTACTGCCAGATAAGGGTTCAGTAAAAGCAGTTGGGGAAATTAAAAATTTGCTGACCAGAGCGAAGTTTGAAACGGAGATGGAGGAATCTTGGGTAGTGTATGTGCTAGTGGGAAAATCAGTTGCCAGCGAGCAGGAGGTCCCTTGCAGGGTTCAACCATTGCTAAAGGAGTTTCATGAGGTCTTCCTAGAAGAGCTTCCAGATGGATTGCCACCACTGCGGGATATTCAGCACCAGATTGACTTGGTGCCTGATGCTTCTCTTCCTAACCAAGCGCATTACAGGATGAGTCCCACTGAACATGAAGAGTTGCGCAGACAAGTGGAGGAGCTTCTGACAAAAGGGCACATCAAGGAGAGTCTTAGTCCTTGTGCTGTTCCTGCTCTCCTTACGCCGAAGAAGGATGGGACGTAGCGCATGTGCGTGGATAGTAGGGCGATCAATAAGATTACGGTACGTTACCGTTTTCCTATTCCTCGCTTGGATGATCTGTTAGACCAGCTTACTGGTGCTTGCGTGTTCAGCAAGCTTGATTTGAAGAGTGGGTACCATCAGATTCGGATTAGACCTTGAGATGAGTGGAAGACAGCCTTTAAGACGAGGGAAGGGTTGTACGAGTGGTTAGTCATGCCTTTCGGCCTTTCAAATGCACCTAGTACATTTATACGGATCATGAATCAGGCTCTTCGTTCATTCATCGGTAAATTTGTTGTCGTCTACTTTGATGATATTCTGATTTATAGTGCTAACGATGATGACCATGTCCAGCACCTTCGGGAAGTCCTTTCAGTTCTTCGTAGGGATAAATTTTATGCTGCAGTGAAAAAATGTTCGTTCTTAACTGATCGTGTGGTGTTCCTGGGTTATGTGGTGTCGAAGGAGGGGTTAGCAGTGGACACATCAAAGGTGGAGGTAATAAGCCAGTGGCCACAGCTTAAGACTGTTACAAAAGTGCGCAGTTTCCATGGCCTTGCTTCATTTTATCTAAGGTTTCTACCACATTTCAGCAGTATCATGGCGCCAATTACAGATTGTATAAGGGATGGCAAGTTTCACTGGACTCCCGAGGCGGAGGCATCTCTTCAGTTGATTAAGCAGAAGTTGACTACTGCTCCGATTTTGGTGTTGCCTGACTTTACCCAGCCATTTAAGCTGTATTGTGATGCTTCGAAGGTGGGTATTGGTGGTGTGCTGAGTCAAAACAATCGTCCTGTTGCATACTTCAGTGAGAAGCTTTCTGGTCCAAAGTCTCGGTACAGTACTTATGATGTGGAGTTCTATGCAATAGTCCAGGCAGTTCGACATTAGCGTCACTACCTGTTCCAAAAGAAGTTCATTTTGTATACTGATCATGATGCCCTCAAGCACCTTAGTACTCAGGATAAGGTATTTGCTCGGCATGCTTCTTGGATTGCTTACCTGCAACAGTTTACTTTCATGATTAAGCACAAAGTAGGCGCCCTTAACAAGGTGGCAGATGCATTGAGTAGACGTCAGACTCTCCTAACGGAAATGCGAGTGGAGGTTCCAGGTTTTGATAGCCTTTGTGACTTATATGCTACTGATTCATATTTCTCCCATGTTTGTCGGCAGTTGCGGAAGGTGACCGGTCGGAGTTTGCATGGGTTGATGGTTTCCTTTTTCGTGGTACCCAGTTATGTATTCCAGAAGGTAGTTTGAGGTTGAAGATTGTTCAAGAGTTGCACAACGAGGGCCATGTGGGTCGTGATAGAACATTGAAGTTTGTTGCTGGTTCTTACTTTTGGCCATCATTGCGCAAGGATGTTGGCGAATTTGTGGAACGTTGTCGGACTTGTCATTTGGCCAAAGGCAAGGCAATGAATGCTGGCTTGTATATGCCCCTGCCTATCCCAACCCAACCTTGGACGGATGTTAGTATGGATTTCGTTGTGGGGCTTCCTAGGACCCAGCGTAGTTTTGACTCTATCTTTGTAGTGGTCGATCGGTTCTCTAAGATGGTTCACTTCATCCCTTGCAAGAAAACTACGGACGCTGTCAATGTCGCTTTGCTGTACTTTCATGAAGTCTATTGCCTACATCTATTGTGTCTGACCGGGACACTCGCTTCCTCAGTCACTTCTGGCGCAGTTTATGGCGTTCGGTCAATACACAGTTGGACTTCAGCAGTGCATATCACCCTCGGACAGATGGACAGACAGAGGTGGTTAACCGTTCCCTGGGTGATTTACTACGTTGCTTGGTTGGCGATCACATCAAATCTTGGGATCAAAAGTTGTGTCAGGCAGAATTTACTCATAATCATGCTGTCAACTAGTACAGGTTTTAGTCCATTTTAAGTGGTGTATGGTCTTGCTCCTCGTGGTCCCCTTGACTTGATCCCAGATTCTCATATTGTTAGAATGCATGGCAAGGCCAAGGACTTCATTCAGCAGTTGCAACAGGTTCACTCACAGGCTCATGATCAGTTGCAGGCTGCTGTCACTAAGTATAAGCATGATGCGGATCTTAAGCGCCGGCATGTTGAATTTGAGGTAGGTGACTTTGTTTGGGCAGTGTTAACTAAATATCGTATTCCTGCTCATGAGTACAACAAACTTACTGCCAGAAAGATTGGTCCGTTAGAGATCATTGAGAAGATTAATCCAAATGCTTATCGTTTGAAGCTGCCAAGTCATATTCGTACATCCGACGTGTTTAATGTCAAGCATTTGGTACCATTTCGTGGTGATAATTCTGATGATGATGAGACTTCTTTCACGTCAAATTCGAGGGCGAATTTTTCTCACCCTGGGGAAAATGATGAAGTGCATAAGGAGTTAGAGTTCATAATGAAGTAGGATCGCAAAGGCAAAAAATGATTTCATGATAACTTCGGGTTTGTCCCTTTTTGGCGAATTACTAACCTAATTCGATTGGAAACGGGCCAACGATCACAACTCATCGCCTTCGACCATGACGTATGTCGGATTTTGGGCAGATTCCATCATTTAGGCCCGCGATTAAGCATTTTTTGTCGTTTATGGTAATTTGTATTTTGGTAATATCTCATTCAATAAAATTCGGATTCGTATTCCATTTGTTGGAGGACGATCCTGAATCTTAGGAATTTCCATTTCAATTGTTAGCTCGAATTTTTCCATTTATGGAAAAATATCGCTTTTTTATTTTTATTATTTATTTTTCGGATTTTGGTAGGGTTTTACTATTTAAAGTCTTGTAAGGCCTTTGAAGCAGATTATTATTGAGTTGAATAAAATTTTCGTGAGTTTTCTCTCACTTTGTGTATATTTTCATCTTTCCTATAATCTTCCGCTACATCAGTTGGTATCGAAGCCCAAATGTGAATTTATAATGATGCATACAGGCTCTTACCGTAATAATGTTCTTTTATACATGTAAATTTTATTATATTAACTTGATTAAGTACTTCCAGCCCCCCTACAAAGAATAATAGATCTGTCCCTACTATGCTCGGGGAACGACATGGTTAAAAAAAATCATGTTAGACCACCAAAAAAGCCCGTCGGGCCACAAGCCCTGTTGGGCCACAAAAAAAGTCACATTGGGCCACAACAAGCCCGTTAGGTCACAAAAAAACCCTGTCGGCCACAAACATGATTCGAGCTACTTGGCTAAAACATGGCCTTGTAACACGTTTCGAGCTTCTTCAACATGACTCGAGATACTTGGTCAAAACATGGTCTTGTAACACGTCTCGAGCTCATAGATAAACATGACTCGAGCTACTTGGCCAAAATATGGCCTTGTAACATGTCTCGAGCTCCTTCAACATGACTAGAGCTACTCCGCCAAAACATGGCCTTGTAACACGTCTCGAGCTCCTTCAACATCAATCGAGCTATATGGTCAAAACTGGCCTAGTAACACATCTCGAAGTGATTAAACAAACAACACTCGAGCTACTTGACCTAAAAATGGCAAAGTAAAACGCTTGAGCTATCTCTTATAAGTACTCGAGCTACTATGCCAAAAATTGGCCAAGTAATACGCTCGAATTGATTTCAAAACAAAACTAAAACTATTTGGTCAAAAAGGGGCCAAGCAACATGCTCCAATTCATTATCAAGCTTATTGGCCAAAAATCGGCCAAGTAACAAGCTCGAGTTACTTATTTAATACAAAACTCGAGCTTATTAGCCAAAAATTGGCTAAGTAACGAGCTCGAGCTACATTCAAATTACAAATCGTACAAAAACTTAAGCTTGTTGCACATCTTTGCATCTTACCTCACAGTTTAAGCATGTAGCTGTGACCTAGATGCATGGGGCCCTGTGATACGAGAAAATATCGATAAACCCGAGCTCGACCTACTTGACCCGAACTCTAGGCCCGATCTTGACCCACTCCAACTGGGCTGATTCTGAGGTCGGGTCCATTATGAGGTCGGGTCTAGGAATACTAATCCTACTTAAGTACAAACTCCTAGTTCATTACAAATTTTACGAACACAAATTGTGCACTTTTAGCACAATACAAGCACCTAAAATAACTAGAATTACAGGAAGTTTAGTCATTTCAGGACTCCCCCTCCAACATCTATAAATACATAACATAGCCTCATGATTAAGGTATGTTTTTACATAATATCCCAATATACAATTTTTTACATAATTCTCTCTGACTTAAGCATCGGAGGGGGCAACGAGGACACACATCGATGCCTTTGTTTCAGGTATCGAAAGGTTTCGTTCGTGCTCTTTCTCAGTCGTCAGGCTCGGGATCAACATGTACGATTTTTGACATTATCAGTAACCACCTAAAGCAAAAAAATTGTACAATGACCATAGCCAAGAAACTGTCACTATAACAGTAGAAACCACCGAAAGTAAAAAAAAAAAAAATAGCTGTTGAAAGCAAAAAATTGCACAATGACCATAGCCAAGAAATGTTCAGTTGCAGGAAAAAAAATTGGCAAAACATAGGACTTATTAAGGAGCCAATTTTTTTTAGTTCGATCCGACATTCGTGTACGGAGGTCGCCCCCACACAAGTTCAAGGTCTGAAACCTATTTTGGTCCGTGATTTGCATCCATCTATGCACACATGTGGAAAGAATATCTATACTACACATGATTACACACTTTCAAAGTGTAGCCATATATAAAGTGGTTCTTGCTTTCATCAACTTCTTATATGGGATAAATTCAAATTTAATTTTCCCCCCAACATAATTCATATTCCAATTGTCCTAATTACACTCCAATTTCTCATTCACCCGAACTTCATTTTTGGCAACTAAATACATGATTTTGATGTTCTCACGGAGGAGAACACAAATCAATGTTGATCTTTCAAAATAAGCAAACAGTCATACTCAAAATTTATTTCAAAATCAGCCATCGCCTCATTTTTCTTTTTTTTTCCAACACGACTTTTGTTGAACATTTGGTGTTTTACATCAAAAAACTTTTAAGTGAACAAATTGATGCGGTTCCATATATAGGATGGACAAAAGAACAGGGACGTGGTCAACTCTTGTGTGCCCTCATAGAGGTTACAGCTTACATAAAGTGATTTAAAGTGAGCTAGATGCCAAGATTTTCTGAGGGGAATTTGAAGTTTTCTTAGTCTTTTTTGATATTTAATTTGAGGGATGCATTTCAATTTTAGAGTAAAATATCAATTCCTATTGTAGTGTATGTTTAATATGTGACATTGCATGTAATGTAGATATATACATTAAAAGGTATGTATAGTATGTTAGGGAGTTCTGTATACGTACAAATGTGAAGCAAAAAATTATTGTACTTGAGGTTAATAGAATATCCGTTACTCGAGGTTGGACAATACAAATAGGCAAAATGGGAACAGGTTATAAATGTGGTATGAAAGAATATTTGTTAATCGAGGTTAGACAATATAAATAAGCGAAAATCGGACAAAGATATTGCTTTCAATCATTGTCCAATCACCTATTAAGTATTATATGCATATGGGTCGAATTGACGTGGCGATAGCACATCGTCCCTTTTATTCTTAGGAAAATCGAAATTATTACGTTATAGTTTCTTTGTTGTTTGATTCGTTGTTGTCATTTAGCTTTAAAGGCCACTGTTGGCCCTTGAGGGCGTGTACTCTCAGGAAAAGTATAAAATTTGTTTTTCAGTTACAAGAATCCTCAAGATCGGCCTATTGAAATCATCATGGAACCTTTCCACATCTTTGTTGGTGCACAAATGTTTTTAAGACAATAGTTGGTTTGTCTCTAAATCTTAGGATGTATTTATAAACAAGGGTAAATGAGTGGTGAAAAATTGAGTAGTACTTATTGGTCATATGAAATGCATGAATAAAAAAATGATTTAATCAAAAATATTTTTTGGCCAAGGTACTTATAAAAACCTAAAACACTTATCCAAACATAGATATTTTATCACACGTTGTAATACCTCATTCCATAATAATTAGACCTCGCTTGACCTCCCTTTTTTGGGGATTATAATTTTTGAAATAATATTTTTTTTAGAATGGGTAATTTAAAAAGAAGAAAAAGTTTTTCAATTTACGTATCATATTATTTTATAAAAGAATGTATAGTTGAAAAGAAAAGAGAAAAGAATGTGTTCAAATTTTAATGGAGGCCAAACAAGGGTCGTGAGTCCTTGATCTTCACTCTACAAGGTTAATTAATGGAAACATATATTTTGAGGCCAGGACGTAACAAATTTTTGTCAAGTATCTTACATTTTCGGATTTCGCGACATTTTTAAAAATTTTCAATCGACTATTATATATGATTGTTTAGAAATGTTACAAGAACATAGTTTTGTCCATCGCTCAATACGTAAATTTTGACAAGTCCTATAATTTATTGGAAAATGAACCCCTAATGTTAATTTCCACCCATTTTCTAGTTCAAATTTTAATTTTCCATCAGAAGGATACATGACATGGGCTTTTATCATTGTTCATCTATGTATATAGTTTATACTATTGGAGAAGTCAAGTAATTTAGTAGTTGTTTCTAAATAAGTTTTTTTTTTAGTAGTTTGAAACAAGTTTGAATATTTTAAAGGCTTAATGGCACAAAATGTCTTTACGTTTGACATGTAGTGTACAAAACGTCCATACGTTTCAATTTTTTGCATTTTCACCAATATTTCAACATTTCATTGCGAAAAACGTCATTTTCACATATTTTTAACGTGAAATGACTAATATACCCTCCAATAAATAAAACAAAAAAAGAAAAGAAAAATAAAGAATAAATTACAATCTTACTTCTAAACTTTTTTAAAAATGCAAATGAATCCAGAATTTATAAAAATATTAAAAAAATGAAAAAGAAAAATTCAATGATAGACGGATGCCCCACTTGTTTTTTGTAATAACATTGCAATAATTCTTGCATTTTAGATACAGATGACTTTGGTCCCATTGGCTGTTGAATATCATGTGACTTCACAAAAATTTTCTTCCTTCTTCTTTAAAATCCATTCCTTGACGGTTGTCCTGGTAAAAATCTGTCTGTCTCTCTCTCTCTCAACAAAACTCTCGAATCGAATCGGACCGAACCCGAATCGAATGAAATCGAACCGAGCAATTCTTCTTAAGTTAAATACTCGAACATATATTTGAATCGAGAACCGACGGACTTGATTCAATTCTCGATTCTAGACCAAGAACTGAAGAATTGAATAAAAACTCAATCTCCCTATTTTTTTATTTTTTTATCTTAAATAAGTCAAATTATTTTATTTTTTAAAATAAATTGCTAACTTATTAATTTAGTTCAAACCCAAAATATGATTTTACTATTTTTAATTTTCAACCAAGCTCAACTTAATCAAATTGGCCTAAATTTTACTCAAATCTCCTATTCTAGTGTAGTATCATTTCTACCGTTCTATTATTGTGAATTAGTCATCTTCATCTTCCTGTGATTTTAACAATCAAATCTACGAAGAACACAACAAAAAGAGGTGCAAAAGATATAACAAAATTAAATTAGGTTATTTTATAAGAGTTAAAATTGAATATGTCATAGTCAAATAAATGTAGCGTTGTTGACTTGTTGTAATAAAAAAAATTAATTATTGTACGAAACTCCGGAATCGAATAGAATCGAACCCGAACGGTTCTACAATAAAATTTAGACCCGACGGTTCAATTTACTAAATACTCTCTCTCTCTCTCTCTCTCTCTCAATTGTTTGACCTTTACAAGAGACTCCTTTCATTGATATATAATTTAAGAATATTGTTTTTGGCATTATGTATTCCAAGAAATCTAATTGAAAAAGGGTTCCATTCATCTCGCCTAAACGAAGACTTTCTTCATCCATTATTAAAATTCAATTTTCTGTCCCCAAGTCTTTTTTTATAATTCAGAAAGGTTTGGTTCGAAATGCCGACATTTTCAATCTTTTGGGTGACATCTCAGAATTTTCAATCTTTTGGGTGACATCTCAAATCTAGAATTTTGGGTGACATCTCAGAATTTTTCACAAAGTTGAGTAAAAAACATTTCTGAAAATTCGAGACTCGACATACCGAAATAAAATTTAAAATTTTCACCCAACAAAAAACTCGAGATTAACCATCAACTATTCAAACATGTCTTTAAGCGTCTTGCATCATCAACAATTTCTTTTCGGTTAACCAAAGTAAAGAAAGAATGCCCTAATGCTATATATTGTAAATGAAAAAGAATTGAAAATGTTATATGTTATATTGTCATGTAATGTCTATTACAATACAAAGAAAAACATGTCCTAAAATAAATATACTGTTAAGCATTTATTCCTATAAATAATTCTTGGAAACGAGTAATATCACAAAAATAAGCAACGACCAGAAATTTTTGTCAAGGAACTCGAAAAATCGACAAATACTCAATAAAGTAAGAAATACCAATCAAGACTTTAGAATTGATCCCTTAGAGTTCATTTGGCATGACTTTTGAAAAGTTAAAATGAGATTTTAAGACCTAAAAGTTACTTTGGACTCATTTGATTAATTGTATGAAAGTACTTTCGATAGTAATAAAAGTTTTTAGAGGAAGTTAATTCATTGTTACTTCCTCTAAAAAATAATTCTAAAATAGGAAGTGTCTTTAAAAATTGATTTTAAAAAAAAATAAATAAATAAGGCAATTCCCTTCAAAAGCTCTTCTACATGAAACAAAAGCAAAAAACAAATTATGTCGAACGGACACTTAGCCTAATCGATATCCACAGCTTCAGTATCGATGCGTCTTTAGTAAATTAATTAACTTAACAACTAAGTGATTTCATAAGTTGAGTTTTCCTTAACCAGCTAACCTATTTCTTAGTAGTTCGACTTGTAAATTCATAACCTCAACACGCTTACTTTCTTACATTAGAATAGGCCTTTTGAACTCACCTTTTAAATATTAAAATACTTGTCACGCTCTAAGGAAAAAGGGAACCATCATAAAATCCATTGTGGCCTCAAAAAGCATATAAATTTGGTGCAATTGGCGATATTAAGATTGTTTTAATTTTTGCTTTTCCTTCACATTGACAAATTTAATTTCTTCCAATCAAGTCACCAAACTTCAATTTAAATTCATATGTAATTGTTCTGAACGGTTGTCGGTTGTCGCTGCTCAAATTATGTGAACTGTTGACGTGGATGTCAGAACTAACACGGTTGATGTGTAACTCCATATCACGGACACCCAATGTTATTAGTTCAAACCATCAAATGGCTTATGTGTAATTTGTCTCGTATGCAACTCAATTAAAAGTCGAGCGACCCATCGTGTATTTAACCCAACTTTATTCATTCAAACATGATTTTGCATAAACCTTGTATTTGTATGAGTTGTCTGGTCACAACATTTTCTCTACAAGGCTTTTATATTACTATGCATCACTTATTTATGAAAAAACTATTCATAAAGATACATGAAAAGAGAAAATTCAAGAGAGATTTCTCGTACATAGGATATGTTGTGTGAATCCATGTTCACTCGACTAATTTTTCACAATACACGGAGCTTGAGATCTCGAGTGCATCCTTCGTACAACAACCAAGTTTTTTTCCTTCTTGATTTATCTCTAGGTATCAGATAAGGTTGATAATTGAGTGCTCAAATAACTTTTAACTTCCATGCCATTTGGTGCTGTGATTTCTCCATTTCTGGTTGGAAGTTCAAATCCATTTGCTGTAGTTCCTTCTTCATCTTGATCCTCAATATTATCAACGATTTCTCTATTCTTCCCCCACAGTACACCATAAAGTCCAACAACAATCAATACCGATCCTACAAAACTAAATCAACCACAAAAGATAAATTATTAGAATAATTTTACATTGATTCCTAACTCGTATGTTGATAGAAAAATAAAAATATACTTACGTTCCAATGTATAAATTTTCTTTGAATAAAACCCAACTGAAAATGGCCACAATAACAAGCACCAAAGGGCTAAAGACTGAGACATACAGAGGACCTCGCTTACTAATAGACCATGTCAATAGGCAAAATGCCATTGCCGAGCATATTATTCCCTGTAACAAAAAGGATTATAATTTACGTTTCATTCTGTTAGTGAATATAATAATGTAAAGTTAATTAACTTTAGTAATTAATTAAGTTGAAAAATACTGCAAGGACCATGTAAAATTAGAGATCGTACCGAGTAGATGACTGAAACAACCCTAATGGGTTGGCTTAGTGACCAGGCTGATAAGTTGTGGTCGAAGCCAATGGCCACAATCACACATTGAACACTAGCCATTATGCACATTATTGCTGTGCTCGAATATGGAGCCCCATATTGCTGACAGACTCTTGTCTTCATATCACAAATGAACAATAATTAATAAAATAATTACTTCATTTAATCTAATCACAGTCTATCTTTAAATACCCTATTACTAATTCCTTATTACCTGAGAGCACATGCAAATAGTTCTAACGGTATTAAATACTAATAGATACCGTAAATATCATATAAGACTTGAGAGAGCATTAACTAGTACTTGATCGTGCAATCTTATGTATTATAGTGTACAGTTCTATCGTGTATGATAGAGAGAGAATACAAAGTTCTTACTTGGATAATTAACCAAATAGCCCAAGAAATAGCACTAACAAGGAGGAAAAGAGGGCCCAAAATCAAATTTACATGGTTGATTGAATCCTTGGTTCCTGTCTTTTCAGCATATTTCCAATGAACACTCGATTTTCCTATATTCAACACATCTCCATGGTAAAACGACAACATTAATGCACCACCAGCACATAGTAGGGTACCCAACACTTTGGCTTTTCCTCCTTTTGTCCTCAGCGTCAACCTTTCTAGCCTGCCAAACATGTACGTACATATGTGAAGTCAGGTACGAGATACTACACAAGACAGTCGATCCATAATGAATATTTTAAAACGATCTCAAAATTAAGATTGGATGATATATATTGAAAAATCCCATTTATAACAATTATTAGAAATGTTTTCCCTTGTTTGTGCCCTCATTACACCATATTAGTACTTATCCCATAAATACTTAGTGGGAAATTTGAATACGACTCATTTTATATCAAAAGTCGACATCATTTCAATTAGCACATGGCCTATATAGGGCTCGCTCGACTCCACTTATTAATGAGTAGGATCCATGGATTTGGATGTAACTTATAAATCTTATCATTCTTGATCTATTCCTTAATCATATGCAGACTATTCGAATAGTCGAGAAATTTATTATATAGTCAAGAATGCAACAAGAGGAGTATAAATACATTACCCAAAAGGAATAGCCATGACAAATGTGACTGCAGGATTTATATTTGTCAATGCACACGCAATTGTCGGAGTAGAATTCTTCAGCCCGACTAAATATGTGATCTGATTCAATGTGACCCTGAAATTTATATCGAAAGAGAGCTTTAGAATTATTGTCCTGACAATTGGTCAAGCAGATCCGATCATAGGCCTCTGCTCAATTGCCATGGCTAAATCAACATTCATTTATCTTAAGGTAATAAAAAATAAAACGAGACTTACCCGAATATGGAACATAAGAATATTTGGAAAAGGATTGATACTGTCATTTGGGGTCTGGTTGTCCTGTCCATATTTACATCGAGTGTTAGATTGGAACTCTCATTATGTCTCTACTTGAATTTTTTCTAGTATATGTGTATGTAAATAGATAAGTTTTTTTTATCTAGCAAGAACTTCTGGAACCAAAGAAGATTTGGGTGTAAAATTCAAGTATAGAAAATGAAAAAGAAAAAAACAATGAAGTGTAGATGTTTGGGCATTTGCTTAATATACTTCTAAGCAGGAGTTACAAGCAGAAGAAAGAAAAAGTGTGAGAATTTTTATTTCACTCTGCTGCTTATAAGTAAAATAAGCAACCTAGCAGTAGATCACGGCAAGGCAAACCTCCATGTCTAATGTGTGAAAGCACATGTTAAAAATAAAGAAGCCAACAAATACATAATTTACGCATATCCAAACATACTTACCTCTCCAAGAAATAAGCAAAAGGGACTAGGCATACGGAGGCAAATATTTGTCGATAAGCAACATGGACATAAGGGTTCATGCCAGAATCCATGGCGAGCTTTGATATGATGTTCATCCCGGCATAACCCAATTGCACAATGACCATAGCCAAGAAAGGCAAGAATTTTCCTCCAGCCATTTTTGTCGAATTTCTCCAACTTCTGGAGAAACTCAGCTATAAATGCAAAAAACACTGACCATAGCCAAGAAATTGTCACTATTACATTAGAAACCACCAAAAGTCTACCACGAAAGCAAAAAGGAGAAATGCACATTGACATCCCAAGTTCCAAACTGTCATTATCACATTAGAAACCAAAAAATAAAAAACAAAAAGTGCACAATGACCATATCCAAGACTGTCCTATCAACGTAGAAACCAAAAAAATTGGTAAGGGAAAATATCGATAGACCCGAACTCTAGGCCAGATCTTCGCCCACTCCAACTGCGCTGAATCTGGGGTCGGGTCCATTATGAAGTCGGGCCTTATTTTTTGCCTTTGGTTTTCACTGTAAGCCTCCCTCGTCATCAAGGCAGTCTTCACACCTACCCTCCTCCTCCTCCTCATTCTTCTTCTCGTTGCTGCATTGTTATTATTATTATTATTGCCTGCAGCCCACCATGTGTATGTATAAAGAAATTAAATTACTGGGTTGTGTATGAATTTGGCATAAATTGCAATATGGTTGAAATTTGGTGTCGACCGCCCATTTTGAGCTGCACCTGTACCAGGCGCTGCAGAGCCGACCGCAGCAGACACAGCTCACGGCTGTTGTTTTATTCTCTGACCGTAAGCTGTGTGGAAAAAAAAAAAAACTGGCCGGCGACGACGCGAGAGGAGATAAATAGCCTAGGGTTTATTTTTGAGTCGGTTTCAATGGTTTTGGGGACGGGGGCTTCTTCGCGATTTGTGATTCTTTGGGGGCCATGCCTACAATTAAAGCAAAAGGGCCATTTTGAAACTTTAAAGAAAAGGAACCTATTCTGTAATTTCTATATCTTGAGGTCCTTTTTCATAATTTTAATTCGGGGTCAATTTTATAATTTTGAAATATTGACTTTAAATGGGATTTTTAAATTTGATCCAAATATTATTCAATTTTAAAATTAAAATTATATTTAAAATTGAGTATTTTATATTTTTGTTGAAATAATTAAATGTCATTATTATTTGTCCATTTACATTTTCATTTTCATATATTGAAATTTAGTTGCAAATTTTCTCTCATAATCGCTCGTGAATTTGGTTTGTCGTCAGTTAATGATTGTGATAATGTTATGTGATTATTATTATCGAATTTTTCGTGGACTTCAAGTCTATCTTAGTGCTCCTATTAAAAGAAATATTTTGAAATAAAAGTAGGGGTAGTTGCCAAAGTGGCAAGTTTCCTTTAAAATAAATAAAAATTCGACGTTAGAATCGTAATTTTGAATTATTACATATAGTATCATGTCCAAAAGTGTCATTATATGTGATATTTTTTAGAAATGGCATAAGACAATTAACGATTTTACTTGGTCTAGAAATCTTCTTCTGCCCGAAGGTGTTGGTATTTCGAAAATCAATATGTTCTATTAACTGAATTGATTATGTGTTTTAAGAGTACCTTATATCGTGTTATATTATTAGCCCAAATGTGAATTTATAATGATGCATCTAGGCTCTTACCATAATAATGTTTTTTTATACATGTAAATTTTATTATATTAACTTGATTAAGTACTTCCAGCCCCTACAAAGAATAATAGATCCGTCCCTACTATGCTCGGGGAACAACATGGTTAAAAAAAATCCTGTTAGACCACCAAAAAAGCCAGTCGGGCCACAAGTCCTGTTGAGCCACAAAAAAAGTCACGTTGGGCCACAACAAGCCCGTTAGGCCACAAAAAAGCCCTGTCTGGCCACAAGCTCGTCGGGCCACAAAAAAAGCCTGTCGGGCCACAAGCCCTATTGGGCCACAAAAAAGCCATGTCGGGCCACTGGCCCTGTTGGGCCACAAGTCCCGTCGGGCCATTACAGCATGATACGAGCGATCACCTCAAAATATGTCATGAGCACTCTCTAAGACATCCTACGAGCATGATTTCACCAAAGTCCCATCACGGGCAGTCAACTTCGAGACATGCTATGTGCATTATCTCACCAAAGCCTTGCCATGCACAAGTACCACAAAACATTGCCCCGTGCAAGCATCATCACGAACACTTCGTAGGAAGAAATTAGTTCTAAAAATCATCAAGCAAAATGATCGATCTTAAAAGCCCCAAACTTTCTTTCCTAGATCTAAATACTCGGGGGCCTATCAACACATCAACCTAACAATTCGAGCTACTTGGCCAAAACATGACTTTGTAACACGTCTCGAGCTCCTTCAACGTGACTCGAGCTACTTAGCCAAAACATGGCCTTGTAACACGTCTCGAGCTCATAAACAAACTGGATTCGAGCTACTTAGACAAAACATGACCTTGTAATACGTCTCGAGCTCATAATCAAATAGGATTCAAGTTACTTGGCCAAAACATGACTCGAGCTACTTAGCCAAAACATGGCCTTGTAACACGTCTCGAGCTTATAAACAAACAGGATTCGAGCTACTTGGCCAAAATATGGCCTTGTAACACGTCTCGAGCTCCTTCAACATGACTCGAGCTACTTAACCAAAACATGGCCTTGTAACACGTCTCGAGCTTATAAACAAACAGGATTCGAGCTACTTGGCTAAAACATGGCCTTGTAACACGTTTCGAGCTTCTTCAACATGACTCGAGATACTTGGTCAAAACATGTCCTTGTAACACGTCTCGAGCTCATAGATAAACATGATTCGAGCTACTTGGCCAAAGTATGGCCTTGTAACACGTCTCGAGCTCCTTCATCATGACTAGAGCTACTCTGCCAAAACATGGCCTTGTAACACGTCTCGAGCTCCTTCAACATCAATCGAGCTATATGGTCAAAACTGGCCTAGTAACACATCTCGAAGTGATTAAACAAACAACACTCGAGCTATTTGACCTAAAAATGGCAAAGTAAAACGCTTGAGCTATCTCTTATAAGTACTCGAGCTACTATGCCAAAAATTGGCCAAGTAAAACCCTCGAATTGATTTCAAAACAAAACTAAAACTACTTGGTCAAAAAGGGCCAAGTAACATGCTCTAACTCATTATCAAGCTTATTGGCCAAAAATCGGCCAAGTAACAAGCTCGAGTTACTTATTTAATACAAAACTCGAGCTTATTAGCCAAAAATTGGCTAAGTAACGAGCTCGAGCTACATACAAATTACAAATCGCACAAAAACTTAAGCTCGTTGCACCTCTTTGCATCTTACCTCACAGTTTAAGCATGTAGCTACGACCTGGATGCACGGGGCCCTGTGATATGAGAAAATATCGATAGACTCGAGCTCGACCTACCTGACCCGAACGTTAGGCTCGATCTTAGCCCATTCCAACTGGGCTGATTCTGGGGTCGGGTCCATTATGAGGTCGGGTCTAAGAATACTAGTCCTACTTAAGTACGAACCCCTAGTTCATTACAAATTTTATTCTAACACAAATTGTGCACTTCTAGCATAATACAAGTAGGGGTGGGCAAAATCCAAACCAACCTGACGAACCCGATCAACCCGACCCAAACCGACCGGTTTGGGTCGATTTTTTTTATGTTTTGGGTGGGTTATGGGTTTTTTTTTGGGGTTTCGGGTTGGGTTGGGTCGGTTCATGGGTTAAGAACCCAAACCCGATAGGAACCGACCCGACCTAACCCGGAACCAATAAAAAAAAAATTGAAACAAAACCCTAAATTTAGGCAGCATCTCTCACAGTGTCACAGTCTCACTCTCTCCCTGAAACTCCCAAATCCCATCCCAGCGTCCGACGATCTATCCATCAAAGAAGCAGCCAGCCAGCCACTGCATCTCTCACTCTCTCACTCAAATCCCGACGATCTGTCCAGCGTCTCTTACTCTGTTGCTCAAATCTCGGTCGATCGGTGTTCTTCCTCTTCTCGGTCGATCGGTGAGTCACTTTTCTATTTCGTAGTCCAACATAAATCTTTTGTTCTTCACAATTACATTGTTCAGATTGTGTATATTATTTATTAGGATTTGTGTTCTTCGCCTAATCTCTGTACATGTTTCACTCAGTTGTTTTTTTATCTGTTTGGAACTTTGCAGTTAAAACTTTTCTGAATTTGGCTTTGTGGGTAAGCCTCAATGCCTGTTGATTTATTTGATTTGGAATCCATTGGGCTTGCCCATCCGTTCCTCTTTACGGATTATTTACTCTTTGGTATAAAGTTTGCAGTTAGTGTTTCCTGTATTATTTACTCTTTGGTATGAAGTTATACTTCATTACAGCTTTTAATAGAAAGCATAGATGAATTAGTGCATCTATACAAAATAGACCATTGTATTTCTCAATTGTGTAGTAAATCTTTTATTAATTTATTGGTTTTCAAGTTTTGGTTAAATTGCTTTGTGAGTAGATTTTGTATTGAATTGTTTTGAATCATTGAGAGAGCTGGTATTTATAATGTCTTGGCGTTGACATTGTAAAAGGCCCACGTATTCTTGACATTGCCATCACATGCCCTCCTTCAAAGAACTTATTTACTTATAACTTAATTGTTTTAATTATTTCTTTGGCAATTTAAACACCATAGATGAGTTTAATTTTGTTCGAAAGTTAGGCTGTCATTAGGCCTATAAATACCAGCTTGGTATTAATTTATGAATAAATGACTATGATTATCGAATTTCAATTATAATCACAATATATTTTTATTGAATCTAATATATAGGCCGAGTTAGACGAATGCTTCTTGTGACTACTTGTATGTTGGTGCCGAATTTTTGGTGAATAATGTAGAGCGCTCTTTCACAATCTTGAAAAATGCCATGATTAATTTGTTAAACTATGGTAGTGGCTAGTGGGTCTTGGTAAATTCCCTTCTACATAGGAAGCTCGAGTTGCTTTCTTAGGATGAGATCTTGTTAAGAGTTAGGACTAACCTTCAAGCATATATCCTATATTTCTTAAAAACTCTATTTGAGTAAATAAATTTTTGTCTTTCTAATAAATTAGGATGTGAACAATTAGTCATAGATAAGGCTCAATTATGCCATTTCAAATCCTCGAATTTCAAATCCTCAATTATGCCATTTCAAATGGCTATGGACTATTGTTTTTGTACTTCGAATGCACTTAAAGGAGCATGGGATTTCCAAACGGATCCCAAAAATTAAGATAAATTGAAGTGAAGTGAAGTCTCACATGCAATAGGGCAACTTGCTACAGAATCCTAGGGACAAGAGTTCTTTGAAATATTAAATGGCTGCTATTTTTTTGATATATAGCTCATGTTTGGTGCAAATTTTAGAAGGTAGTTAATAAATGTGTTGGATAATAAATGTCATTTGGTACTAATTCTTTTTCGTTATCATTTGTTTGGTAGGTATGGATGTAGGGGAAGAAAGTGACAATGGGACACAAGCTCATTCGGACTCAAATGCAACAGATTTGCGATCTGGTCTTCCTCCACGTGCACCATCAACATTAGGTAAACGAAAATCTCATAGACTTGCTTCTTATGTTTGGGATCACTTCACTCTATTAGGCTTAAAGGATGATCCAGATGTTAGGTGTAAGTGTAATTATTGTGGAGTAGATTATGCTTGTGGCACGAAGAAGTGTGGTACTAGTACATTAAGTAATCATTTGACAAATAAATGTAAGAAGTATCCAGGTAGATTGGTGGATAAGAAGCAAAAAACATTATCTTTTGAAAACAACAATGAGGGTGGAGGGAGCAATCTTATTGTTGTTGGTCGAACCAAGGAAGAGTGTAGAGTCGCATGTGCAAAAATGATAGTTGTGGATGAATTACCATTTATGTTTGTCGAAGCTCGTTGGTTTTAGGCATTTTTGTAGTGTAGCGTGTCCTCACTTTCAGCCTCCATCTCGTAGGACTCTTGTTAGAGACATTTATCAGTTATATTTGGATGAAAAACTGAAATTGAGAGATGTCTTTCATTTTCAACATCAAAGGGTTTCCCTTACAACTGATACTTGGACTTCTATTCAGAATGTTAATTACATGGTTCTTACAGCACACTATATTGATTCTGAATGGAAGCTTAATAAGTGTATTTTGAATTTTTGTGTCGTTCAAAATCATAAAGGAGAAACTATTGGAAAAATGATTGAGACTTGTTTGCATGATTGGGGGATTGAGAAAATTTTTACAGTCACCGTTGATAATGCAAGCTCCAATGACATAGCCATGTCGTATCTTAGGCGAAAGGTAGTTGCTTGGGTAGTGATGAATGTGTTCTAGAAGGGAAGTATTTGCACTTGAGATGTTGTGCACACATTATCAATTTGATCGTTGGTGAAAGGTTGAAGGAAGCACATGACTCCATTGTTGCTATTCGCAATGCAATCAAATTTGTGAAATCTTCCCCAACTAGGTATGAAAAATTGAAGGAGTGTGCTAGGAAAGAGAAGATTGATTGCAAGTCTATTGTATTTTTGGATGTTCCAACTAGGTAGAACTATACTTATTTGATGTTGGAAACGGCATTGAAATTTGAAAAAGCTTTCAATAGGTTAGAAGAGGAGGATGCTCAGTATTTGCATTACTTTCGTGAAGATGATGGTAGTAGAAGGAGGGGTGGACCTCCTTCAAGTTTAGATTGGGAAAGTGCATCTGTGTTTGTTAAATTTCTTCAAAATTTCTATAATGTGACTTTGACTTTTAGTGCTTCATTGCATGTTAGTGCTTGTGCTTATCTTCGTGAAATTTGTAATCTTATAATCGAATTGGATGAATGGAGATTAAGTGAAAAAATTTTGTTGGGTGAAATGGCGAGTAACATGAAGAAAAAGTTTGATAAGTATTGGGGCAAAATGGAAAATGTAAATCAGTTGTTGCTTTTTGCTACTATCCTTGATCCAAGATACAAACTGGATTATGTTGAATATTGTTTGAATGATTTATATATGGATGGGGAAGTTGTTAGTAACATGATGAAGTCTTTGAAAACCAATTTGATGGATATTTATGAATGGTATGTGCATCATGAAAATATTGATGGAAGTAGTAAAGTGTCAACCGAGGAGTCTGTAAGTTCTACCAATACATCTAAAGGATTTTCTTCTTCTATGAGGGATGCTCGCCTTAGTAGATTTATGGAAAAACAAGCATTGAAGGATTCAGTTGAGATAAAAAATGACGTGGAACGATACTTATTGGATGCTCGTGAAAGCATAGAGAAAAGGGATTTTGAAATGTTAGATTGGTGGAAGATTAACAAAAGTAAGTATGGTGTCTTGTCCAGTTTGGCCAAAGATGTGTTGGCAATTCAAGTGTCAACTGTTGCTTCAGAAAGTGCATTTAGTACTGGAGAGAGGATACTTGATCCTTTCCGTAGTTCCTTAAGTCCTAGGATGGTCGAGATCTTAGTATGCACTCAAAATTGGTTGAAAGCTTCTCCGAACTTGGATGATTTTTGCATGGAAGATGTTGAGCATTACAACCAAATGGATGAACTTTTAGATTCAATGAATTCAAAATCAACTGAAGATGACGACGGGCCCAACGTAAGTAATTCATTCATTTTACAAGATTTCATGTTTATGTTTGTTTTATCATTCTGATGAATGCACTTTTTTCCTTTTCCAATGATATTTCGGTGTTGAATTTCAAACAGTTCTGAATGACTGAAATAGTACAATTGCGCTAGCCTCTGTTTGAGTTGGTCTCAAGTTACGTGTAGAAATGGAAACCATCAATGTCCATTAGATTTGTATGTTTTTGTATGTTATAATATAATTTGCATCAGATTTTATGAAAACTTAGGTGTTGAAGTTGTTTGTTATTTTGTGCTTTAGTTTTGTTTTAGTTTTTAATGAAATGTTTAAATCGTTATTGTTTAATTATTATGATGAATATTTCATGGATTGTAATATTTTATTTTTCATGTTTATTGATATTAGATGTCCAATGGCTATATTAATATTATTTTACGTCAAAAAAATTGAATGTTTTTAATTTTTGCGCAATAAATTTATCTCAAACCGACCAACCCAACCCAACTCGACCAACACAAAATTGGGTTGGGTTGGGTTGAGTTGGATTGGGTTGGGTTGGGTTTCAACATTTACATGGGTTGAGTTGGGTTGAATTTTGAAAAAATCGACAATGTTGGGTTGGGTTTGGGTTGGGGCAAAAACCAAACCAACCCAACCCACGCCCACCCCTAAATACAAGCACCTAAAATAACTAGAATTACAGGAAGTTTAGTCCTTTCAGGACTCCCCCTCTAACATTTATAAATACATAACATAGCCTCATGATTAATGTATGTTTTTACATAATATCTCAATATACATTTTTTCACATAATTCTCTCTGACTTAAGTCTCGAAGGGGCGGCGAGAACACACATCGATGCTTTTGTTTCAGGTACCGGAAGGTTTCGTTCGTGCTCTTTCTCAGTCGTTAGGCTCGGGATCAACATATACAATTTTTGACATCATCAGTAACCACCAAAAGCAAAAAAATTGCACAATGCCCATAGCTAAGAAACTGTCACTATAACAGTAGAAACCACCAAAAGTAAAAAATTTCAGCTGTTGAAAGCAAAAAATTGCACAATGACCATAGCCAAGAAAGGTTCAGTTGCAGGAAAAAAATTGGCAAAACGTAGGACTTATTAAGGAGCCAATTTTTTTCAATTCGATCCGACATTCGTGTACGGAGGTCGCCCCCACACAAGTTCAAGGTCCGAATCCTATTTTGGTCTGTGATTTGCATCCATCTGCGCACACATGTGGAGATAACATCTATGCTACACATGATTACACACTTCCAAAGTGTAGTCATATATAAAGTGGTTCTTGCTTTCATCAACTTCTTATATGGGATAAATTCAAATTTAATTTTCCCTCCAACATAATTCATATTCCAACTGTCCTATTTACACTCCAATTTCTTATTCACCCTAGCTTCATTTTTGGCAACTAAATACATGATTTTGATGTTCTCACGGAGGAGAACACAAATCAATGTTGATCTTTCAAAATAAGCAAACGGTCATACTCAAAATTTATTTCAAAATCAGCCATCGCCTCATTTTTTTTTCCAACACTACTTTTGTTGAACATTTGGTGTTTTACATCAAAAAACTTTTAAGTGAACAAATTGATGCGGTTCCATATATAGGATGGACAAAAGAACAGGGACGTGGTCAACTCTTGTGTGCCCTCATAGAGGTTACAGCTTACATAAAGTGATTTGAAGTGAGCTAGATGCCAAGATTTTCTGAGGGGAATTTGAAGTTTTCTTAGTCTTTTTTTGATATTTAATTTGAGGGATGCATTTCAATTTTAGAGTAAAAATAAAATATCAATTCCTATTGTAGTGTATGTTTAATATGTGACATTGCATGTAATGTAGATATATACATTAAAAGGTATGTATAGTATGTTAGGGAGTTCTGTATACGTACAAATGTGAAGCAAAAAATTATTGTACTTGAGGTTAATAGAATATCCGTTACTCGAGGTTGGACGATACAAATAGGCAAAATGGGAACAGATTATAAATGTGGTATGAAAGAATATTTGTTAATCGAGGTTAGACAATATAAATAAGCGAGAATCGGACAAGGATATTGCTTTCAATCATTGTCCAATCACCTATTAATTATTATATGCATACGTGGCGATAGCACGTCGTCCCTTTTATTCTTAGGAAATTCGAAATTATTACGTTATAGTTTCTTTGTTGTTTGATTCGTTGTTGTCATTTAGCTTTAAAGGCCACTGTTGGCCCTTGAGGGCGTGTACTCTCAGGAAAAGTATAAAATTTGTTTTTCAGTTACAAGAATCCTCAAGATCGGCCTATTGAAATCATCATGGAACCTTTCCACATCTTTGTTGGTGCACAAATGTTTTTAAGACAATAGTTGGTTTGTCTCTAAATCTTAGGATGTATTTATAAACAAGGGTAAATGAGTGGTGAAAAATTGAGTAGTACTTATTGGTCATATGAAATGCATGAATAAAAAAATGATTTAATCAAAAATATTTTTTGGCCAAGGTACTTATAAAAACCTAAAACACTTATCCAAACATAGATATTTTATCACACGTTGTAATACCTCATTCCATAATAATTAGACCTCGCTTGACCTCCCTTTTTTGGGGATTATTATTTTTGAAATAATATTTTTTTTAGAATGGATGATTTAAAAAAAAGAAAAAGTTTTTCGATTTACGTATCATATTATTTTATAAAAGAATGTATAGTTGAAAAAAAAAAAGAGAAAAGAATGTGTTCAAATTTTAATGGAGGCCAAACAAGGGTCATGGGTCCTTGATCTTCACTCTACAAGGTTAATTAATGGAAACATATATTTTGAGGCGAGGACGTAACAAATTTTTTTCAAGTATCTTACATTTTCGGATTTCGTGACGTTTTTAAAAAATTTCAATCGACTATTATATATGATTGTTTAGAAATGTTAAAAGAACATAGCTTTGTCCATCACTCAATACGTAAATTTTGACAAGTCCTATAATTCATTGGAAAATGAACCCCTAATGTTAATTTCCACCCATTTTCTAGTTCAAATTTTAATTTTCCATCAGAAGGATACATGACATGGGCTTTTATCATTGTTCATCTATGTATATAGTTTATACTATTGGAGAAGTCAAGTAATTTAGTAGTTGTTTCTAAATAAGTTTTTTTTTAATAGTTTGAATATTTTAAAGGCTTAATCGCACAAAACCTCTATACGTTTGGCATGTAATGTGCAAAACGTTCATACGTTTTAATTTTTTGCATTTTCAACCATATTTTAACGTTTCATTGCGAAAAATGTCATTTTCACCTAGTTTTAACGTGAAATGACCAATATATCCTCCAATAAATAAAACAAAAAATAAATAAATAAATAAAGAATAAATTGCAATCTTATTCCTAAACTTTTTAAAAAATGCAAATGAGTCCAAGATTTATGAAAATATTAAAAAAAAAAAACTCTTTCTCTTCATTATTTCTTTGTCCCTCTTAAATTTCCCTCTCCTTTTTCTCACTCTCCCACCATAACGCTCTGCTTTTTTCCCTTAATTAAAAAAAAAAAAAAAACTATTCATCTTCTCCACTCATCCCCATTAAGCGCTTGCCTAAAATCGTCAATCAACCTCTTCTTATCCACCTTGCCCAGATTGTTAGTGTCTTCCTTCAACCCTTCCTTGTTAAAAATTTCCAATGCCTCCTCCCTCTCTTCCTTCAACCCACTCATGTACCTAGAATCTAGCGAAGCTTCAATAGTAGGTGCTGCAATGGACAACTCAGCAGCCTGCTGAACAATCCACTTCTCGCTACCTTTCGTTCCAGTTTTATCCAAAATCTTATCCACCAAATGGCCATTTCTAGTATGTTCATCCTGAACCCAAAAAATATTTGAAGTAATCTCAATCAAGAAACTCTCCAACTCCCCACGATTCCACTCAATAAAAATCTCTGCCAATTCATCACTACTCAAACCACCAATATTCTTCAAAACATCATACGTCTAAGAAATTAGCTGCATATCACCATACTCAATCCCATTTTGCACCATTTTCACAAAATTCTCGGACCCCCATTCGCCTATATAAGTAACACAAGGCCCATCATCAACCTGAGCTGCTACCTTATCCAAAATATGATGTATATTAAAAAAAAAAAAAATCGTATGTGATCCTCCAGGCATCAACGAGTGCCCATTCCGGGCTCCATCCTCACCACCCGAAACACCCATTCCTAAATACAGAAGCCCTTTTGTAGAGGCTTCTACATACGCCTCTCTGTATTCTCGTACCACTCGTGACCTTCATCGAAAATCGTGTCTCCAGGGTTCATGTGGGTTGACAAAGCGGCGATTGTATGATCAATCGGGGCTCCAGCTTTGATAGTGGTGGCAATGGGCCGAGCCGAGCCGGCTCGGCCCATGCCCAGACGAGCTCGGCTCGTGCGTGGCTCGCACGAGCCGAGCTTCGGCTCGGCTCGTGGGATTTTGGGCGAGCTCGGCTCGTGTCCGAGCTCGCCCAAAAACGAGCCGAGCGGCGAGCCCGAGCGCTCGGCTCGGCTCGTTTTTTTTTTAATTTTTTTTTTTTTTTTTTTTTGTTTTCGTGGACGAGCCACGAGCCGAGGCTCGTGGCTCGTTAATTGGACGAGCCACGAGCCGAGCCACGAGCCGCTCGGCTCGTGGCTCGTCCAATTTTTAATTTTTTTTTTTTTTTTTTTTTTTTTTATAAATAACAGACGAGCCGGCTCGTCTACAGTGACGAGCCGAGCAGGCTCGGCTCGTCACCCGTATGGACGAGCTCGGCTCGTGCTCGGGCTCGTTTTTTTACGAGCCCGAGCGGTCGGCTCGCCCGCTCGGCTCAATTGCCACCTCTAAGCTTTGACTAGGATGATTATAGACCTGGCTTTTTTAGGGATAAAACGAGTTTTTTAGGGTTGTACTGGCAGTAAAGCGGGAAAGGGAGAAAAAGGGGAGGGAAATTTAATATGAAAAATAAGCTAGAGAAGCAAAATGAAGAGAAATAATTGTTTTGTTATTTTTAATATTTTCATAAATTTTGGACTCATTTACATTTTTTAAAAAGTTTAGGAATAAGATTTCAATTTATTCTTTATTTTTTATTTATTTATATTGGATGGTATATTGATCATTTTACGTTAAAAATATGTGAAAATGACGTTTTTCGCAATGAAATGTTGAAATATGGGTGAAAATGCAAAAAATTGAAACGTAAGAACGTTTTGCATACTACATGTCAAATGTAGGGACGTTTTGTGCAATCAAACCTATTTTAAATCTTCAATTTTTTTTTAAGAAACTAGGAGTGTCTACATCAAACTCTCACCGAATTGATGACTTGTATTTTGTTTTCTTATAATGTGTTCAATTGGAGCCAATACTTGGCATAAACATGTCTATCCTTTGTTTTCATTGCACAAATCATTCTTATCGTTTCACTTTTAAAATTTGCTACCTCGAAAAGCACCCTTCAAAAGCTCTTCTAAATGAAACAAAAGCAAAAGAAAAATTATGTCAAACGGACACTTGGCCTAGTCAATATCCACAGCTTCAGTATCGATGCGTCTTTAGTAAATTAATTAACTTAACAACTAAGTGATTTCATTAGTTGAGATTTCCTTAACCAGCTAACCTAGTATCCTTAGAGCTCTATTTCTTAATAGTTCGACTAAGTGAATTCATAACCTCAACACACTTACTTTCTTATATTAGAATAGGCCTTTTGAACTCACCTTTTAAATATTAAAATACTTGTCACGCTCTAAGGAAGGAAAAAGGGAACCATCATAAAATCCATTGTGGCCTCAAAAAGCATATAAATTTTTGGTGCAATTGGCGCAATTAAATAGTATAAAGATTAAGATTGTTTTAATTTTTGCTTTTCCTTCATATTGACAAATTTTGCGGCTCACTCAACTTTCAGCAGAATTGCATCTAGAAACAATCATCTTTAATTTCTTCCAATCAAGTCACCAAACTTCAATTTAAAATCATACGTAACTATGTTGGTCACTGTTGTCGCTACTCAAATTATGTGAAGTGCTAACGTGGATGATAGAACTAACACGGTTGACGTGTAACTCCATATTGCGGACACCCAATGTTATTAGTTCAAACCATCAAATGGCTTATGTGTAATTTGTCTCGTATGCAACTCAATTAAAAGTCGAGCGACCCAGCGTGTATTTAACCCAACTTTATTCATTCAAACATGATTTTGCATAAACCTTGTATTTGTATGAGTTGTCTGGTCACAACATTTTCTCTACAAGGCTTTATATTACTATGCATCACTTATTTATGAAAAAACTATTCATAAAGATACACGAAAAGAGAAAATTCAAGAGAGATTTCTCGTACATATGATATGTTGTGTGAATCCATGTTCACTCGACTAATTTTTCACAATACACGGAGCTTGAGATCTCGAGTGCATCCTTCGTAAAACAACCAAGTTTTTTCCCCTTGATTTGTCTCTAGGTATCATTTAAGGTTGATGATTGAGTTCTCAAATAACTGTAATTTCCATGCCATATGTTTCTGCAACTTCCATGCTATTTGGTGCTGTAATTTCAAATCCATTTGCTATAATTCTTTCTTTATCTTGATCCTCAATATTATGAACAACGACCTCGATTTCTCTATTCTTCCCCCATAGTACACCATAAAGTCCCACAACAATCAATACCGATCCTACAAAACTAAATCAACCACAAAAGATAAATTATTAGAATAATTTTACAATGATTCCTAGCTCATATATTGATAGAAAAATAAAGATATACTTACGTTCCAATGTATAAGTTTTCTTCAAATAAAACCCAACTGAGAATGGCCACAATAACAAGCAGCAAAGGGCTAAAGACTGAGACATACAAAGGACCTCTCTTTCTAATACACCATGTCATTAGACAAAATGCCATTGCCGAGCATATTATTCCCTGTCACAAAAAAGGATTATAATTTATGTTTCATTCTGTTAGTGAATATAATAATGTACAATTAATTAACTTTAGTAATTAATTAAGTCAAAAAAATACTGTAAAATTAGAGATCGTACCGAGTAGATGACCGAAACAACCCTAATGGGTTGGCTTAATGACCAGGCTGATAAGTTGTGGTCGAAGCCAATGGCCACAATCACACATTGAACACTAGCCATTATGCACATTATTGCTGAGCTCGAATATGGAGCCCCATATTGCTGACAGACTCTTGTCTTCATATCACAAATGAATAATAATTAATAAAATAATTACTTCATTTAATCTAATCACAGTCTATCTTCAAATACCCTATTACTAATTCCTTATTACCTAAGAGCACATGCGAATAGTTCTAACGGTATTAAATACTAATAGATACCGTAAATATCATATAAGACTCTTTTGGTAGAGAGCATTAACTAGTACTTGATCGTGCAATCTTATGTATTATAGTGTACAGTTCTATCGTGTATGATAGAGAGAGAATACGAAGTTCTTACTTGGATAATTAACCAAATAGCCCAAGAAATAGCACTAACAAGGAGGAGAAAAGGGCCCAAAATCAAATTTACATGGTTGATTGAATCCTTGGTTCCTGTCTTTTCAGCGTATTTCCAATGAACACTTGATTTACCTATATTCAACACATCCCCATGGTAAAATGACAACATTAACGCACCACCAACACATATTAGGGTACCCAACACTTTGGCTTTTCCTCCTTTTGTCCTCAGCATCAACCTTTCTAGCCTGCCAAACATATACATACGTATGTGAAGTCAGGTACGAGATACTACACAAGACAGTTGATCCATAATGAATATTTTAAAATGATTTCAAAATTAAGATTGGAAGATATATATTGAAAAATCCCATTTATAACAATTATTTGAAATGTTTTCCCTTATTTGTGCCCTCATTACACCATATTAGTACTTAGAGTGATGCTTGGTATACATAATTTGGTGTACATAATGGTGTACATACCTCACATGGGGTGGGGTCCGCTCAAATAAAATATTCAAGTGGACCCCACCCATGTGAGTGTATGGACACCATTATGTACACCAAATTATGTACAAGTAGAGTTATCCTTGTACTTATCCTATAAATACCTGTGGGAAATTTGAATACGACTCGATTTATATCAAAAGCCGGCATCATTTTAATTATTACATGGCCTCTATATGGCTCGACTCCGCATATTAATGAGTAGGATCCATGGATTTGGATGTAATTTATAAATCTTATCATTCTTGATCTCTTCCTTAATCATATGCAGATTATTCGGAGAGTCAATAAATTTATTATATTAGTCAAGAATGCAACAAGAGGAGTATAAATACATTACCCAAAAGGAATAGCCATGACAAATGTGACTGCAGGATTTATATTTGTCAATGCACATGCAATTGTTGGAGTAGAATTCTTCAGTCCCACAAAATATGTGATTTGATTCAATGTGACCCTGAAATTTATATCCAAAGAGAACCTTAGAATTATTGTCGTGACAATTGGTCACGCTGATCCGCTCATAGGCCTCTGCTCAATTGGCACAGCTAATTCAACATTCATATATCTTAAGGTAATAAAAAATAGAACGAGACTTACCCGAATATGGAACATAGGAATATTTGGAAAAGGATTGAAAATGTCATTTGGGGTCTTGTTGTCCTGTCCATATTAAAATGTGTTACATGAGTAATAGAAACGTATGTATGTATGTATGCAGGTACTGTGTACAAGACGAATATGATGATCATATACAAAGTGACAAAAAGGGCATTGATGTACGTAAAAATGACACTATGACATGTTTGTTATGCAATATTAAGCAATAATAAAATTTTAATTTATTTTTCTTTCTTGGTTACATTGAATGTTAGATTGGAACTCTCATTATGTTTCTACTTGAATTTTTTCTAAAAATGTTAAATTTCTTCTAGTATATGTAATATGTGTATGTAAATAGATAAGTTTTTTTATCTAGCAAGAACTTCTGGAACCAAAAGAAGTTTTGGGTGTAAAATTCAAGTATAGAAAATGAAAAAAGAAAAAAAAACAATGAAGTGTAGATGTTTGGGCATTTGCTTTACATACTTATAAGCAGGAGTTACAAGCAGAAGAAAGAAAAAGTGTGAAATTTTTTTATTTCGCTCTCCTGCTTATAAGTAAAATAAGCAACCTAGCAGTAGATCACGGCAAGGCAAGCCTCCATGTCTAATGTGTGAAACAGTGAAAGCATATGATTAAAATAAAGAAGCCAACAAATACATAATTTTCGTATAATCGAACATACTTACCTCTCCAAGAAATAAGCAAAAGGGACGAGGCATACAGAGGCAAATATTTGTCGATAAGCAACATGGACATAAGGGTTCATGCCAGAATCCATGGCGAGCTTTGATATGATGTTCATCCCGGCATAACCCAATTGCACAATAGCCATAGCCAAGAAAGGCAAGAATTTTCCTCCAGCCATTTTCGTCGAGTTTCTCCAACTCAACTCCGACAAGAACTTAAGAAGAAAATAAAATCGAGAGAGGTGAGAAGAATATAGTGCAAGAATAGTATTTATAGTCGATGATGACATATAGCCAAAGAAAGCTATTCTACAAGTAACCCTCTCCCTCATGGAAAATCAGGGGGGACAAACTATCAAGAAAACAGCCAAAATTTCTAGGAGTGAATGAATTTCATGCATGCCATTCTTTGTAAAGGGCTACTTTCGGTTGAACATTTGGTGTTTTACATCGAAAAACTGGAAGTGTAACAAATTGAAGCCGTTCCATATATAGGATGGACAAAAGACCAGGGACGTGATCAACTTTTGTGGGCCCTCATAGAGGTTACAACTTACATAAAGTGATTTAAAGTGAACTACATGCCCAGATTTTCTGAGGGGAATTTGAGGTTTTCTTAGTCTTTTTTGATATTTAATTTGAGGGATGCATTTCAATTTTAGAGTAAAATATTAATTCATATTGTAGTTTATGTTTAATATGTGACATTGCACGTAATGTAGATATATACGTTAAAAGGTATGTATAGTATGTTAGGGAGTTCTGCATACGTACAAATGTGAAGTAAAAAATTTATTGTACTTGATGTTGGACAATATAAATAGGCAAAAAGGGGGGCCAATACACATATGGTAAGAGTTAATAGAATATCCGTTACTCGAGGTTGGACAATATAAATAGGCAAAAGGGGAACACGTTATAAATGTGGTATAAAAGAATATTTGTTAATCGAGGTTAGACAATATAAATAAGCGAAAAATCGGACAAAGATATTTCTTTCAATCATTGTCCAATCACCTATTAATTATTATATGCATACGTGGCGATAGCACGTCGTCCCTTTTATTCTTAGGAAATTCGAAATTATTACGTTATAGTTTCTTTGTTGTTTGATTCGTTGTTGTCGTTTAGCTTTAAAGGCCACTGTTGGGGCGTGTACTCTCAGGAAAAGTATAAAATTTGTTTTCCAGTTACAAGAATCCTCAAGAGCAGCCTATTGAAATCATCATGGAACCTTTCCACGTCTTTGTTGGTGAACAAATGTGTTAAGAGAATAGTTGGTTATAAATCGTAAAGTCATCTCTAAATCTTAGGGTGTATTTATCAACAAGGGCAAATGAGTGGTGAAAAATTGAATAGTATTTTTTGGTCATACGAAATGCATGAATAAAAAAATGATTTAATTAAAAATATTTTTTCGGCCAAGGTACTTATAAAAACCTAAAACACTTGTCCTAGCATAAGCTGAGATATTTTACCGCACATTGTAACACCTCATTCCATAATAATAAGCCCCCGTTTGGCCTCCCCTTTTTTTAGGATTATTATTTTTGGAATAGTATTTTTTTTTAGAATGTGTGATTGAAAAAGAAGAAAATTTTTATTGGAGGCCAAACAAGGGTTGTGGGTCCTTGATCTTCACTCTACAAGGTTAATTAATGGAAACATATATTTTGAGGTGAGGACATAACAAATTTTTGTCAAGTATCTTGCATTTTCGGATTTTAGGAGGGAAAAAAAAGGCTCTTAAATATTCGTGGGCCCAATATTTTGTGGGATCACATACAGTGGTAATTACACTAAACCAGATACTAAGTTTGGCTTTTTAAAAAATCAAGTTTTCAACTTTTTTTTCATTTCTCAGATTTTTATAATTTTAATTAATAATGATATTATAAAATTAAATTAACCTATATATCCACCGTACCACCTACCCCACTAAATTTGTTTTAAATATAAAACTCATTCCAAACCCTAATCCACGTTTCATTTCTCTAAACTCTCTTGCCGCCTTCGGCTCCGCCTCTACCGCCACCGCCGGCCCCTCTCCCCCTCCTTCTCCCTCTCCCTTCCCCTTCCCCTGCTGCCACGCTGCTGAACAGTCAGCAGCGTCGGTGCTACCGATTCGCATCAGCTCTACTTCGACGATGGTGTTGATTCGCAGATCTTAGGTATGTGTGAGTGCGTGCGGAGGCAAATTCGGTGGATGTGTGCGTGAGTCTGGTTCGCTTCAATCCGTTCGCTGCGGGGGCTGTGTGCTTGCGATTGACCAAGTTTTTGCAGTATAGTGAGATTGGGGGATATATGTTTGTGTAGGATTTGTGGGTGACGGTCGTGTGGTGGGGCTGGTGATTCGTGTGGTGGTGGTTTTTTTTTGTGTCTGTGACCTAGCTATTGAACTATGGTTGTTTTTTTATGTCTGTGACTAAGTTATTGAACTATGGTGATTTTTTGTGGGTATTTGTGACCTAACTATTGAACTGTGACTTGAATTGTGGTGGTTTTTTATGGGTATCTGTGACCTAGCTATTAAACTGTGACTTTAAAATATGATTTGTAATATAAAAAAAAAGTGACCCATAAATTTGAGGTGTATTGGGCCTATGACCAACAAATTTGGAATAATTTTTTAAATTGTAACCAATTAAAAATATGGGACCTCCATTAAATAAAAAAAATTTGTGACATGTAATTTTTTTTATCAGTGACCAGTGAAGTCAATTGTGAATGACTCAATTTTTTGATATGTGACCTCAAAATAATTTGTGACCAATTAATTTAATAAGTTGTGATTGAAAATTAAATTTTTAACTACTTAATAAGAAATATGTGACCTCGGAATCGGAGTAGTCACCGAAATTAAGCTGCGGTGAAACGATCACCAGAATAGTCGTCGAAATTAAGCGCGACCGGAGAACAATCGCCGATCATCGGAATAGTCACCGGAGCAGTGGGGGTGGTGGAGGTAGGATGGGTCAATTATATTATATTACAATTAAATATTTAATTTAATAGATTAATTGTAAAATATAATTAATTCATGAAAAAATCTGAGTTTTGTAAATTTAAATATTGGGGCCTGATTTTTGATTTCATAAAAGATAAGGCCTAATCCATGAATTTTTCCCTCACACACATACAGGCATGTGGAAATTACATATTTCCAGGCATTTGAAGAACCCAATGCAAAAGTCAGGTACAGAGATTTTTTAATCAAAAATCAGGTGACAATTTAATATTTTAATATTAATAATTATATCACAAGTTCAACCTCATCAAAACACTCACCACCACTTAATTTCAAACCCTAAATCATTCCTCTCTCATTTCTCTCTCATTATCTCCACCGACGCCGCCTCCTCCACCGCCTTCTACTCCCCTCCCCATCCTCCTCCCCCTCCACCTCCACCTCCACCTCCACCTCCACCTCCACCTCCCTTCTCCCTCACCCTCACCCCTCTCCCCAACAGCGCCTCGGCGCTGCAGCTGTGAATCGCAGCAGCACCTTGCAGCGCTGTTGCAATTCACAGCAGCAGCGCCGAATCTGATGGTGTCGACTGTGGTGGGTAATACTGTGCTGATGGTGTGTTGGCTGAGGCGCTGATGGTGTCGGCGATTGGTGAGTTGGGCAGCGGCGATTGGTGAGTTGGTGTCTGCTGTGATTGGTTTTTGCTCCATCTTCTCTGCTGTTGATGTCTGCTGTGATTGGTGTCTGCTGCAATTGGTGTCTCACATTTCTCCCTCTTCTTTGCTGTGATAATGAAGATGGCAGTCTGCAGGAGGAGGTGGTGGTGGTGGTGGTGGAGTGTGATCCTGGAGATGGTGTAGGGTGCTGGAGGTGGTGTAGGTTGCTGGCATTTTGGATCTGATTTGTTGGTAGGTGTGTGGTGGATATGTGTGTGTATGGGGTGGTGGTGGTTGTGATGTGCGGTGGCGAGGCAGTGGTGACGTTGGCCGTGCTGGTGAGATTGGTGGTTGTGGTGCGATGGTAGTGGTGGTGCGGTGGTGGTTATCTGTGACCTATCATTTGGTTAACTGTGACCAAGCATTTAAATGTGACTAACAAATTTTCAAATCTGTGATTCGGTAGTTTGGTCATGTGACTAAAAATATAATCTGTGACCTTATTCGATAATCTGTGACCAACTATTTTTTCATCTGTGACCTAAAAATTATATAATCTGTGACCATGAAAAATTCTGTGACCAATTAATTTGGGAATCTGTGATTGTGTGACCATATATTTTGATCTGTGACCAACTGTGACCTATAAAAATTTTGAACTGTGACCGTAAATTGTAAATATGTGACCAAAATAGTCACCGAAATAATTACCGGAATCGGAGCATTCGCCGGAGTAGTCGCCGGAACCGTTGTCGGAAAAGAATGGTGATCGGAATGGTCGCCGGAATTGTCCCGAAAGTGGTATGGGTGGTGCATGTGGGATGGGTTAATTATATTATATTAGAATTAAATATTTAATAATAAATTGATTTTATAATTTATTATTTCATAAATTAAAAAAAAAAAACCTGATTTTTGAATTTTCAAACAATAAACCTGATTTTTGATTTGGTGTAAAGTAAACACCTTATTTATGAATTTTTCCCTACAGGCATCCTGAGTGAACTTGAGCCTAGACAACCCGTCAAACTTTTGGGCTGGACCAAAAGGGGGCTATGACTAGTGGGCTTGGAGCAAGACAACTATCCCTCTTTTTGTCTTTTTGGGAACTTACAGAAATGTCCTTAAGCTCAACAGCCTTTCGAAAATTTATATGAAAAACATTTTAAAAGTGAAAAATATTGTGTAAAATAAAGTGTCACTTTTTAATTAAAAAGTGACGGACACTCAAAAGTGAAAAAAATGACGAAATTCAAAAAAGTGACAAACGCTAAAAAAGAAAAAAGAAACTCAAACAATCGACAAATACTCAAAAAAGTAAGAAATACCAATCAAAACTTTAGAATAGATCAAGGGATAATTGATTTTCAACAATATATTATATTTTTGAGTTGAGAAAGTTTAGTGATACATGCACTAAACTTGTCCCACAACAATCTTATTGGAAAAATTTCGACTACTTTTTTTTTTTCAAATCTATTAGCAGGTGAAGAGTTCGGATATCTCCTACAACAAGGATGCGAGAATCCCCACTGGGAACTTAACAATTTTTCAATCAATTTAAGGGATTTAAAATAATTGACGTTTCAGGATTCTCCCAACTAATTTGACTTTAGTCACGACCTCTATCGTTATGGAAAATTCCAACTAGGGTATCAAACATTCACTTCGTTTCCTTAACTTACAAAAAGCATGCAATTGCCAACCGTCATAAGTTTAGAGTAGGATTGGGAAAAATTTCCACTCTCATTATCCGGTTGCCACCGGTAAACATGACAAGAACAAGGAGCATGGTACTCATTCCGAATTTTTTGAACTGCTTCAAATCTTTTTATTTTACTTTAATTTACGTTTTTCAATTTCAAATGTATTTAAAAGATTAATTAAATGAAGGCGATAAATGAGAATATTTTAATTTTTGTTTTCAAAAATTCTCAACAAATCGAAAAAATAGGATGACCATCCATGCCGTTATGGCCATTTACAATCCCTAGTTAAGGGATTCAGAGTGCACAAAAGGTTCATGACCATATCATCTCAGTCCTGTCATATCCTGTTTTCATTCCTAATTTAGAGATTTAGCCTTTATTTGGTTGGAAAAAAAAAACAGATTTTTAATAGATTTTGATAAATAAATTATCAAATATGTGGCTAAAAGTAGATAAAAATTGTGGATCCAATAAAATGTATGGTTGAAAATAAATTTTAAAAACTGGGGCCAAAAGCGATAGAGAGTCAGAAATGAAAGGTTCGAGACCCTATAATCACAACTTCAAAGTTTTGGGACCCAATTGGAATTTTCCGTTTATGTCCGTTGGTTCCAACTTTCATTTATACCTCTCATAAGAAACAAAAACATAAAGCCACTGCTAATACTGACACTGCCACTGAAACCAAAGCAAGTGGCCATGAATTTCTCAACAGTTAACAATTTCAAGGCAATTTTCCTTTGCATTTTGCTATCCTCACTGTCAAATCAAGTTCGCTCGCTGTGCAAAAAACCACCAATCATATTCAATTTTGGCGATTCCAACTCGGACACTGGCGGACTCGTTGGCGGACTCGGTATACCCATTAAATTTCCGAATGGACGCGCTTTCTTCGGCAGATCAACGGGTCGACTGTGTGACGGCCGTCTCATTATTGATTTTCTCTGTACGTTCACATTTGTGATAAATTTTGCTTAGTTTAATCTTTAATTAAATGAAAAATATCTGTTAATTCTGTTTGGTTTTGGTTAATGAAGGGTTTTGATTTGTGTTATTTTGGTAAAGTTAGATTTGTTTGCATGCAGTTGGTAGGTGCTGATACTGACTAATTGTGTATGTCTCACTGGGTCCACATTATTAAATGTTCTCATGGGATTCTATCTTCTTGATTTGGATACCAAAAATAATTCTATGAACCAATCTTGTACAAAAAAAATGTGTTCCGAGAGGAGTTCTGTATTAAACGTGACGTGTGTATGCATTTGTGCAGTTATAATTGTCAAACAGTGCTTATGAGTTATTTTCCTTGTTTGTATATGTAGTAAAAAAAAGTTAGTTACTTTGACGGTATTGAAGGGAAAATTGCAGCTGGGTTCCAAACATTTTTACACCACAATTCCATGTTACTTTGACGATAACTTGTGATAGTTTGGTAAATTGTCAATACGTTTGGGATTGTGGTGTGAAAATGTTTGGAACCCAGCTGCAATTTTCCCTTTACTATATGCACGGCTTTATGATTATTAGCTGAAGATAGGAATTCACACCTCCAAGCAGTATGCTCTATTGGAGCAGCTGTAACTGAAGACACCGAGTCTTCTGCTGAACAGATTGGAGCGACATGATTCTGGGATATTCAAGTTGGAATTTCAAACACTTCACACTTCCACAAGTCTCTGTAATTAGTTACAGAAAATCTTTGTAGTCAGTTAGGTATGTGTATTATTTAAACTTGAGTCGTGTACGTATACAATTTAAGGAAATGAAATTTACCTTCAATTCTAACCACTGTTAGATTTTACATGGTATCATACGCTTAGTCGACCAACGTCAAACCTTTCGTTGCTCCTCTCCAAATCACACAACAATGTCTGCACCTCCTGATTCCTCTATCTCCGATGCTCAGGCAACCAACTCCCTGTTTTCAACCCCTCCTCCATCAATGTCACCAAACTCAGCCGCCAAAACTACCTAACCTGGAAGGCCACGATGCTTCCGCATCTGAAAGGCCAAAAGGTATTTGGGTATGTCGATGGAACTCTAAAGTCATCACCGAAGGAACTCATTGTTGCTGATGGAACTATGTCTCCTAACCCTTTGTTCTAGAATTGGGAAATGCAGGATAACTTGATCCTAGGCTGCCTCAACGCCTCACTCACTGATGAAGTCCTTGCGCAAGTTGCTCACTATGATACTTCTAATGCCGTGTGGATGACCCTTACCTCTGCCTTTGCTTCCCAATCTCGGGCTCAAGCAATTCAGGTGAGATCTCAACTCACCAATACTCGCAAGACCACTCAATCCGCTAGCGAGTACTTCATGTAGTTCAAACGCATGACTGATGCATTTGTATCATGGCATGTTGTTTTTTATGAGTCATATTTTCCATACCAAACTCCTGACAACACCAATGTCTCTCATCAAACAACTACGACATCACTCCCTCTCAATTTACATCATAAATACACACACACTAACTCTTCCTGCAATTGATACTTTATATTCAACTGGTCTACCCCAAAATGAATCTGATCAGGACTTGTCAAGACGAGTAACGGAAAATGAGGCCACATATGGTGTGTTTATTCCACTGCTAGCAATTACTTGCAATATAGTTAGTTTTGTCAACTGACACTTTAGTCCACCTATTGCCAATCCACCAGACGAATGACAACTCAATCACAAACAAACAACCTGAAGCCTAAAACTCCATTCGTGGGCTTTGTCAAATATCCACTGCCACAGATTTGTCTTGCCGATATGGTTCAACACCATCCAAGTCATCCTTGTTCATCGAGGCCTCAAAACATGCTAGATGGCGTGATGCTATGAACGTCGAATTCAATGCATTGATCAAGAATGGAACTCAAGAATTAGTTCCACCGAAGCCCAACATTAATCTTGTGGGGAACAATGTTCAAGTTCATGATCGAATAAATTCAACACTCTTTTATTTACAAATGTATCTTCTAGCCTGTTAGGACTGAATGTTCATAGTTGATGGGGTTTACACAGACTAGATTTGTTAAAGCATATTAGTAAGGGGGGAAAAAAAAACCTTTCACAAAATTATTCTAAATTTTAAAGGCAATATGTCTTGCTCCAGTCAGTAAAAAATGTCCCTACATCACTTGTCTTCAATGTCTATGTATGCCTTCTACCGTCACAACTCACAATGCACCATGATGATACCTCTTTGTTAGCTATATATACTTGTGATTGAACCATGCTAAGGGGATGTGATTGTCATCCTAGGCAAAATGTCTTGTATATGAGTTTCATTGAAAATGGAGTGCAACTGCATTTCTTTTGCTTTAATGCATCTTTAATTCCACTTTTTATTTGTTCAATTCCTCTTCTGCTTCTGCCCATTTGAAAAGCCACATTCTTTAGTATCTACCTTCTTAATTCCACCCTTGTGCGTCAGTAACAATTTTGGGACTGCACCATTAGATCTTAAATCATGCATGTAAATCATCCCAATAAGATACCCAAGACATTAAGATTTCCAGATCAGAAATTAGTGTTGTACGATTTTTGTTTTCAATCGTGATAAATAGATGACAATGAGTTCTAGCTGCCAAAGAAATAGACTTGAATTGAGCAACCAAGAGGACTTCCCTGCAGTTAGAATTGAAGAGAATACACAATACACAGAAGGGCAGCTATACATAATAAACATAACCTTTGTGCTACAATTTTTATTCTAATATTGTGTTTGATTTTACAAGACATGAGAAATTGTAAAATTTTACTATATAAGTGACTTTTTTTAATTAATTAATATTATCACAAGCCTTGGAGAAGATCTAAGAAAAATCTTAACTGTTTAGGCTCCAGTTCAACTTTTGTTTATTTATTCTCCCTTTTGGTTACTACCTTCTGGAAGACAGGTTTATGGACCAAACTTGCAAAATAATAAAAATATGCATCGATAATGGAAACAGTAAGCTCTATTTGTAATCTATTTATATACTTTTAGATACTGCATAATCATAATGTAGTTGAGTAGAGAATGCCTTATTGTTTTTGCAGGTCAAAGCATAAACACGAGTTTTCTGAACGCATATTTGGACTCGTTAGGGTCCACTTTCTCAAATGGGGCAAACTTTGCTGTGGCGGGTTCTGCTACACTGCCTAAATATGTAGCTTTTTCGTTGAACATTCAGGTGTTGCAGTTTCTTCATTTCAAGACTCGATCAGCTGAACTTGTCGCTGCAGGTGATTTATCACATTTCTCTGTCACATCACAAGTCCATGATTTCTCAGCTGCTAAAATTTACCGTAGTTTTTTTTTTCTTGGATTAGGGAGCTCCGAGTTGGGGGTGTAGATTGTAAAGGAAGATAAGACATTTAGTTCTCTCACAATTCCTTTTGTAGCATGCTGGCCCTGTTCTCCTGAGGTCAATGTCCCCCAAATCTTAACCTACATGCACAACAGAATAACACAGAAATGTGAATTAGGATTTCTTAGTCTTCTGCTTTCCCTATTTGGAAATTTAAAAAAGGCAGAGGGTCCGGATAAAGTGAAGAAGAGGAGACAAGACTATCAGGAGAGAACAATTAATTGGTTTAAACCAAGAAAGAAACCAGAGACAACTCATCAAAAACAGTTTTGGAAAACATCAAAGAATGCAAAAATTCCACGTTGTATTGTGTCTGTCCAATGTTTAGTGCCATGCATCCTCAACACAGGTCAAATTTAGCCAGATTGGAAGAGAAAACTCGAATCTGAGCTGCTTGTGTCTCTAGATTTTCTGCTCTCTCTTTCTCCCTATGTTGTTTCTTCTGCCTGCCAAAATGACTGCTGACATTTTAATTGAGCCCACAACCTTTCATCTAATTGGGTTTGATCATCTGCTATGGGTTGGCATAGCTTGCATGGAGGGGGTTGTTCCCCTATAATATGGAGCATGATTATTTAGCAACTCAATAATGCATGGATGACTCCCATTTTCTCACTATTCCCACCCGGTTAAGACTTCATTGGCAGATGCTCTCTCGCACTGTAGAATGAATTAACGAGGTTGAGTTGATGGTGGGAGTCTGTTGCAGGTGGTGTCCCTTTGTAGGTTGTTCAGGACGAGAGTTTGGTTGGACATATGATTCCCAAGCAGTGTCTGATGTTTGAGAATGTCCATCTGATCATCCTAGAAAATAAGATCTAAACAATGTCACATGTCCAGGTGCCAGGTGGATAATGGCCACCTGATGGATCCTCTGTCATTGCTACGGAGGCGTGAACTGTTTGACTTACCACCTTGTCTGGTTTTTTCTGCTGGTTGATTAAGTGGAGTGGCAACTAATCTGCCCCTCTATCTGTTTCCTTTCTGCGTCAGCTCCTTTAGTTGACATGATCTGCAGGTGGACTTGTCCACCAGTAAGCTTTCTTTAAACCAGGATGCACAAACACACTATAGATGCTATGTATGTTGGGAACCTACTTAATCAATGCGCAGCGGAAGTAAAACAATTTCGATTCCCAAACAAGGATCTGCTTTATGTTTAGATAGAAACTGTGATAGAAATAATACCTTTGATGAATTCTGCAAACTCTTTTGCTGATTCACGAACTCCAATGATCACGATCTACAATCCAAGCTGTCCAATTGTCCAGCCTCCAATGGTGATCCACACAGAGAACAAGAATGACGGCCAGGGTTTTCTTTTCTCGTGCTAGCAAGAATAATGAATAATCCATTCTGTTTTTCAAACCCTAACAGCTTATTAATATGAGTCCAAACGGGCTGGCCCATCTCTTAACTTAACCCGGTCCAACATTTAATTAATCAAATTAATTAAATCCGGTCCATGAATTAATTAATCCAATTAATTAATTCGGGTCTATTAATAAGCAACCCAATTAATTAATTATCCAACATTTGTCAATTAATTAATTGGTAAATCTCATTCTTCTTATTCTCTTTTGTGTGTGACCCATTAGGTTCCCGATCACGATGCCTAACGACGTGAATTATTATTTTGATCTAATCAAAACTGATAAATTAAAATACCCATTTTAATTTATCATCAATTTACATTCGTTGTCCCAGATTGACATCTAGCAATGTGTCAGGGCAATACATGTGACGGGAAATGTCACATGACATGACAAAACCAAACGTGTTCGTTTATCGTGAAACTATAATCCCTTCGTCAATATGATCCGATCAATTACGAGATATGGACGTGTGTCAATCTCAATTATCGATCATATCTTTTACCCTACTGTTAAGTCAATGCAAGTCGAAAACTCTTTTCCGACTTATGAGTTCACCTTGGCCAAGGATTTCATTATCAACTTAACTGGATGAAATGTAGATCATAATCTCTTACTATCTAAGAGTGACGAATCCTCTATTGATCATTCACAACCTTCATATGATTCTTGACATACTCGAACGATGCCGTATTAGCGACCCTTGACAGAGCAACATCTGACATCACCAAAGCACGACTGTCCTCACATAAGGCACTATGATGACCTCAAGTCAAAGGACCAATTCCACTACCGAACGTTAGAGATTAACCACTGACACTCAGATAGTTTTCCATGTGGAATCTCTCAGCGGGTCTCCAATGTTTTGTTCTATAACAAAACATTCACGTGTTCATTCAAGTGTCTCCACACTTTAGTTTGTAAGATTCAACTACTTACTTCATAAGTAAGAAATGCCACACGTGATGGTCTATCCGTAATAACGATATCCATATCCCGTTATTACATACGACCACGGACGATTTAAGATTCAGTCATATGTTATTCATATCTCACAATCACAACTCCTTGTGATTAACAAATCATCAAGACTTGAATCTACAGATTCTATTATTTAATTAATTAGAATATTAATTGACATAAATAATAGATATTGTCATAAATATGCATCGGTTATATATATAAATTAAAAGTGCTTATGTCCAAAGTTGATTGGACCTAGGGCATAACACTTACAATGTAGACCTTGTCCAACACAATGTGTGGGCATGCTGCTCTTTTCCTTCAGTGAAAACAATTTGCATTGCGCTGAGGCAATGAGCACTCTTTTCTGACTTTATAAGAAAAAATTGGGGCTAAATTATTAAATTTTTTGAAATGGCCATTAAAAATGAAAAAGACCAAATGGAAGTTAGGGGTGAATATTATTGTTGACGTAGCTGACACAGTATGTTTGAAAAATCTGGAATACATTCTGAAACGAGAGAGATCTGATCTCTCATCGTCCATAAGAGTAAAGGAGAAGACATTATGTGGCCAGACAAGTGGGCGGGCAAGTTTTTTCTTTGTCCTTGCTTAAAATAAAAAAGGTTGACGGATGAGAGTGGACCATTTTATTTGATTCTTATTGGAAAAGAAGAGAGTGGATGAGAAAATGAGAATGATCGATTGGACAACCTACTAAATTAGTATTATATTAAGTTTACTGAAAAACACTATAATATACGAAAATAATACTAATTTGATTGATGTTTTAGTATGCCCATTTCATGTTACAGTTCGTAAATAAACTGGATCTCCCTCTTTTTATTGCTATGGACCTACACACCTCAAGCTTTCTGATGTTCTTTTTTTTTTTTTTTGCCTTAATGCTGTTGCTTTTGTTTCGTGCATGTAAGTTTCAATAGGTTTCTATTTCTTCATAATATAGTTGGGGATTTTGCTCTCTTCTTAGAGGTTAATACACTAGCTTAGTGATTAGATACTTGTATCACATTTAAGGGTTCGGGCTTTCAATTGGTGATGCAAGCTTCAATGATGCTCTTTACATGATTGATATTGGACAAAATGACCTCGCTGATTCGTTTGCTAAGAATCTATCGTACATACAAGTGGTCAAGAAGATTCCCATCATATTGCAAGAAATCAAGATTGCTATTAAGGTCAGCTTAATGCTCTCTCTCTCTCTCTCTTTCTCAAGTGCGCATTGAAAATATCAATCCCACGCAGCTAAGGAAAAAAAAGAGAAGAGGATGAATTTCTTTATCACTTGTAAAAAGTGAGTTCAAGGAAATTTCTAGATGTTGGAAATATTTCCTTTTAGCTTTCAGTTCCGTCCAGTTGATACATTTTACATTCCTTTCTTCTTCTTTTTAGAAGAGATTACTATCATGGCTCTCAAATCAATAATCAACCAACAACCCCCCCCCCCACCCCACCCCCACCCCACCTGACTGGGAAGTGGGAAGAACTAATCAAATTATAAGGATCCCATGATTTGTGCTTTCTGTATATGAGCCAATTCTCCATACACCCAAATTATGTACAATGCAAACTTGATGGGTGAATGCTCATATCAACAATATAACGGAATACACGCATAGAATGTATGTCAAAAAAAATGAACATTATTCTTGAATCAGTTATTACACTTGAGAATGACTGCTTTAAGGCTCAATCTTATACTTCCGTTATTTATTTCTCAATATTGAACTACATTTGAAATTGTGCAAGTTCATGCACTTCTCATACAGTAGCATCGAACATGTGGAGTAATAAGATTTATGCTTAACATTTCTCATTTACATGATAATACTTTTTATGATTTGTTGATAAAGAAGTTGCAAGGTCTCCAGCCCTAGTAATTATTGTACCATTTCGTGTAGGATTTATATGATCAAGGAGGCAAGAAGTTCTGGGTCCATAATACTGGGCCATTTGGTTGTCTCCCTAAAAAACTTGCCCTAGTAAAACATACTTCAGAGGATCTCGATCCATTTGGATGTATTTCAAGTTATAATACTATTGCAAAATTGTTCAATGGAGGCCTGGGCCATTTATGCCAAGAATTAAGATCTGAGTTGAAGGATGCGACTATCGTATATGTTGATGTCTATGCCATCAAATATGATCTCATAGCCAACTCCAGCGAGTACGGTAAGCTTATCAGACTGTCTTTTCTTCTCTCTTTTTCTAAACCTTTTTCCGGGAAAAAATGAGTAATATTATTTATCATTATGATGATGAAACATTGTTGATGTGACAGTTTATGTGAAGTTCAATTTTTATGAGAGAGAGAAAAAAATATGAGAGATAATGTGTTACCACATCACCGATATTCCATCGTCGTGATGATAAATAGCGTTACTCGAAAAAAATTGAGTTCGCAGAGATTCTATTCTATGCTGTCAAGTTTTGACCATCATATTTTCATTTTTTTGCTGCCTAGAAAAAAACAAGGATTGATATTTAACATATATGAGAAATCAACTCACTCTGCTTCTGTTCGTTGACATGTTCTTACTGAATAACAATGTCATATCCGAAATTCAAATTAACATTTTAGTTTTTATTGCACAATTTTTTTTTTATAAATAGTATCTATTGTAGTAATATTTAGATTTGTCATTTGAGTTTACGTGTTATACTACATTTATTGGTTCAAATGCCTTTCAAGATCAGTATACTTGTTGGAATGTTTGAGATACTTTCACTTTATGCATGTCAAATGCGCATGATTTTGGTTGCATTGATATTTGTTATTTTCAGTTGACAGAGCATGTTTGGCTAAGATATTAAAAAATAATAATAATAATAAAAATTGTAAAAGTCGCTTTTGAGATTCCATATTCAGTTCTTGCCCTGGTGTATTGTCCATAATTATGAGTATCCCATCGTTCAACTTCAGGTTTTTCAAATCCATTGATGGCATGTTGTGGTTCAGGGGGACCTCCATACAACTACGACTCTAGTGTCTCATGTGGTCAGCCCGGGTGTCAAGTCTGCGACCCAAAATCGCAAATTATAAATTGGGATGGTGTCCATTACACTGAAGCAGCTAACGCCATTGTAGCCTTGAAGATACTCTCCACCAACTATTCTAATCCACCAGTCCCCTTTGATTTCTTTTGTAATTGATATTAATTCAGAAGCAAAATTGCATGTGGTGGTGGAACCTGGAAGTTATTCGAGAACTTCCTGTCTAATGTTCACTATAAAGTATGAGTAAACGCCGGATATAAATTCTAGCCACCTACTTGGTGCAACTCATCCTGTTACCTGTGCTGTGCTTGCTTCAGCCACCATCACTGTATTGTACTGGCTGAGCCGTATGAGCATAGAAAATTTGTCCCTTTTTGTTATTTCTGTTGTATCATTTTTAGGAGACTTGTTATTTGGACAGAGACCAGGTTTAGTTAATGACCTTATTTTATCATCTTTGCAAGTGGATTATTGTATTCACTCTTTGTTGTCGCCAATAAAATTTTGACACCTCACTATACAAGTTTGAGGTGTCTAAATTTTTAGATGATGCATTTCTAAATTGTAATGAGGTGTCAAAATTTTATTGAAGGACAACCTATCTAAACTTGGATCAATTAAGCTAAAAGGATCATTAGTAAATATTTAAAATTATGGATAAAGCTAATTTGCCAAAAAACATTGACAGAAAATTTGACATAATTGTATGTGACATTAGATGATTGGATGCAAAAGTTAATTGAGTTTTAAACTGTCCAATAATATAATGATACGTGACATTGTGTCAATATTGATTTTCATGTAGCAAGATTGTAAAATTATTGTCTTTTATTTTATAAATCTAGATGGACATTTACTTTTAGGAAATATTGCATTCAATGCCCTAAACTTTTACGAAAAAGTGCAAATAGGTCAGCGTTCTCATGAGTCGGGCATGTGGATCTAGTCAGCCCAACACAACTTGTCATCAAAGGCAGAATGCCCTAAAAATTAATCTTTTTGGACGCTGGCATTAATAGGATTCGAGATGAGCCCAACACAACCTATCATCATATTTTTGACGCAAACACACACAAAGCCATCAAACACATCTAAAAATTAGTCACGTTAGAGCGTAAACATTACCCAATGACGGCCATCACATTCAATGGGGCGTCCCATGTCATTCTGGGCAAACACATCTAATATTTGCAATGTTATAACTAGGATTCGATAGCGCTTTAGTAATTTTATCGTATGTCTACTGAATAAAAACATTTTTTTATGCTTTTCACTCTCTTTTTCCCATTTCTAACCATTCGAAGTACTGCTTACCTTCTAAACGAATTCAATTCTTTTCGATGATTTCAATTTTCAATGAACTGTAATTTTGTGTTTCTTGAAATAGTTTCGTAGTTTGAGATCTGGAGCCACGTCAATTTTGGGTGAGTATTATTTTTTTCAGCTTTTTTTTCTTGATTTCTTTTCTTGTTTTCATTGCCTTAATTCTTCAAAAAGATTGGATTTTTTTGGGGTTCTGTTATGTTATTCCTTAAGTAAATCTAGGAATGTGAAAGCATCTGCATTTATTAGCATTACAATTATTGCACTTAGTTAATTGTGTTAATTTGGTCAGTGATTTTCGAAATTTGCTTATTTTTAAACCCAAAGTGCTTTTGAGAGGGTACTGAGTGCTATGTTTTGTTTGTGGTAACCTTTTATTCTTTTTTCTATTAACTCGTTAGGGTTTTGTGTTCATCTTTTTCCTTTTTCATTTATCTTGATTTGGTAATAAATCTGGGCTTGTGGGTTCTTAGTTCGTAATGGATTACGGTCAAGTAAACGTATTTTCTGGTGGAAATGTAGTACAAGTCCTCTCGGGAAACTCCGGAAATGGAGTCAATGAGAATTTGGGTTCCAGGCACGTCGACCAGGCAGTTTGGGCCACTGAGGATGATCACGGGATGTGGGATAGAAAATCTTCTGTTGACACCAGTTTTAATTCGGGTTACGTGGTAGGCAATACCAATTGCAGTCAGGAAACGAACCACTGAACAGAAGATCAAGAAATTCTCATTGGGGTTGAAAGTGATTGGGAAAATGTTCTGTAAAACGAAACTGCTGCAAATTCCGAATGGGCTCTGTATAACTAAACTCTGTTGCAAATTCCGAATGGGCACTTGTCCATATATCACCAAATGTAATTTGCGTATAGTAATGAAGAACTCTGAAAACCACCCCCTAATTCGCAAGAGATTGTTGCTGCACATGAGGAGGATCAAGCAGAATCGGCTGAGCTGAGGGAGGAATTTCAGATACCAATTCTACTCAGAGGTCTTATAAAGGGCGGTACTGCTAGAAGTTCTATACTGGGGAAGGCTGTCCGTATGGTGCCAATTGCACTTTCGTTGATGACGAGCAGTCAAAATCCTGAGAAAGTGTTGCGATAAGTTTGGGCCCAGCTCTAGTGGTGGTGGTGGATATCGGAACAGAACTTGGAAAACAAGAATTTGCAACAAGTAGGAGCTAACGGGATATTGTCCATTCAGCAGCGTCATTTTGCTCATGGATCAGAAGTTATAAATTTTATGTTCCATTTTTTTAGTATATATGATGATGTTTCTGATACGGCTCTACTGAAAAAATAAGAATAAGATACAAGTAAGCCAAACTTTGATTGAATTGAAGAAAACGATTACAAAAGAAAGTAGATACTGAAGAACAGTTGTGACTCACGATCCAACTCCTCCCTTTCGCTCTTTAATTGCCTGCCTTTCTGTTACTTCCCGCCAGCTCTTCTTGCTTTCTTCTGGCCCTTCTAGAATAAGTAAATCGTATAGGGGTCTATCAGTTTCTTAACTGGCGTGTGTAGTTTACTGACCTTTCCTAGATTTTAAATTCCTTTAATCCATCAGTTACCTGAGAGATGAAAAGTTCTAGTAAAAATGTTAGATGAAGTATATAGAGAGAGAATGCTACATCTCTGTGCATGATATTCTTCCCTGTTCTTTTTGTCCGTTTTCTCCTCTTTTTGCTGCACCTGCCCCAGGGAGCAAACTAATCAGCCAACCAGCCCTTTCAGTTTTTACTGATGGAGAACAAGAACCATTAAAGATGTCTATACTTTCTTCTGGAAACCAAAAATTACCCTCCAGAGTAGCGCCAGTGTACTTCCTTTCCTTTATTTTAACCAACGATTTTAAAGGGGTAAAGGGCACTTTACTTTTTTTACCAACTTGTTTTTTCAACCAAGATAGCATCTGTTACTAAAATTAATTGATTGTCCAATAATGCAAACATAAAAATCCGTAAGTAGTGTTACTAACGGAAGCCAATTTGGTTATTTGACTGAAACGAGAAGGAAAACTGAGCAATCAAATTTAAACATAAGAAAAATGATAAAATCATTGACAAAAATTTGACCATTGAATTCTACTTAGGGCTGTTTGATTGTAGAAAATTTTCCATGGAAAAGGAATTCCATCTTCCACTTTTGGCTTGTTTGATATACTAAATTTTTCATGCAATTCATTTTCTTGGTTTGGCTCACATGGTTGGTTTTCCATGATTTTGAGGAAAAGCAATTTTCACCAATTTGGTGGGATTTGGTTTTCCAGTTCAGTTTTATTTTTATTTATTTTTTTTGAGTAATGGAAACAAATTTTATCCCCATTTTCAACAAATTATTATATCCATTTAATGAAAAATTCATGTAAAACAAAGTCAATCGAATACTAAAAGATCCAAAATTTTAATATTTTCCATGTGAAAAATTATTCTAACCAAACACAATTAATTGACAATTCCCATAAAAACGATTATAGACAATTCAATTTCCTGAAATTCATTTTCTTTCCATTCAAATTTCACTTTTGCAATCAAACGGACAATTGTTAAAAAAACTATTCATAAAGAGAAAACCGAAAGAGAGATATCTCGTGCATAGGATATGTCGTGTGAATCCATGGTCACTCAACTAATTTTTCGCAATACACAGTTTGAGATGTTGAGTGAATCCTTCGTACACGACCAAGTTTTTTCCCCTCGATTTATCTCTAGGGATCATTTAAAGTTGATAATTGAGTGCTCCAATAACCGTGATTTTCATGTCATTTGTTGCTGTAATATTCCATCCATTTGTTGTAATTTCTTCATCATCTTGATCCTCAATATTATGAACAATGACCTCGATTTCTCTATTCTTCCCCCATAGTATACCATGAAGTCTCAAAACAATCAAAACTGATCCTACAAAACTAAATCAACCACAAAAGATAAATTATTAGAGTAATTTTACATTGATTCCTAGCTCGTCTATTGATAGAAAAAATAAAGATATACTTGCATTCCAATGTATAATTTTTCTTCAAGTAAAACCCAACTTAGAATGGCAACAAGCATCAAAGGGCTAAACACCGAGAATTGTAGCTCTTCCAGAGTTGTCACTTATATTTTTGTCCAAGTTTCTTTTGTCTAACTCGCTTCCTTTTTTCGGTGCGAGTTTCGGGAATATCCCCATTCGCATAAAACCAACTTCAGTGTCTCAATTATCATTTAATACCAACAAACTGGACCTGTCTCAAAATGAACCAAAAGCAATATCATTCACACAAGCAACCAGCTGCTGAAATTGTACACAACCTGTCATTCGTTTTGTTTACATATACACAAAACCCATAAAAAAAAAAAAAAAAACCGTTTTAGCTTTGTTTCGTGCTTCTGAATCCAATTCATTTGTAACACTTGATTTGCTTTTATGAATATGAAGCAGAATAATAGAGCGAGTTATCAAGAAAGGAGAAACCAAAACCAGTGAATCCAATTTATTAGATATAAACACTGTAATTTGATCAGGGAAGGGAAGCCCGACGATGGCCACTATTGCAGTTATTCGACTTAGCGCTGGTAAAAAGGCTACTCAATTCTAACTTCTACTATGATTTCATTGAAAATCTTGTCTGCACCATTTATAAGCATCAGACTGTTCCTTCAACAAAGAATGTGATCACTACTTAGAGGTCACCAAATTATGGCCCAACTTTTTCCTTGAATCGACATCCACAATCTATTAAAGCTGTTAAAGAGCAAGTAGACACTGCCTCCAATTCTTATACTGTGGAGGAGCCATGGCCTCAGGGCAAAGAAACCTCTGACCCTGATTACTTGGTCGATGCTCTCCTTTTACAGTAGAATTCTACGCTTGAAATGTAATGGGATATTCGTCTGACGATTGTAATAACTGATATGCCGAGGGAGAGTGTCCAAAAGAAAGTGCAAGTTACTTGTTTCAGAACATCTGCTAAATACTTGATGTTAATGTTAATAATCTAGTGAAGGTTAATCTGACGATTGGACACTCTATGCTTGGACGTCCATTTTCAAGAAAGCAGGCTTTTTGCTTGTTAATTGTTGCGAAATAATCCCGCAAGCGTACGGGATCGTTGTACAAGTAATAAATGTGATGAGTGAGTTATCGTCCCACAGGGAATACGGCTTAATTCTAGTGCAATCGATATATCTAAATTTGAAACAATAACAAGATATGGTGGGTTTTATTTAACTATGTTCTAAAACTACGAAAACAATAAAATTATGGTTTTTTAAATTAAATGTGAAAGAGAGTATTGGATGTCCGATTCCACTAAGTGACTCTAGTATTCAATTCTCAACTTGTAATAATTGCTTCAATCCTTGCATTGGTGACGACCGATAATTCCACTTCTATTTATTATTCTTTCCCAAGATATAATAAACCTATATTGATCACGACACGATCATATTCCTAGTCCGCATTCATATGATAAATATGCATTAAAATATAGGATTATCATATAAGATCGCACACTTCACAAATATTATTCCTAATATTTATTTTTCATGTGTTACACATACAGTATTCTACTTATCGTGAGTTTTTCAACACTACAAATAAGCAACTTATTGTCCTAATGGTGCGCAAACATTAAAACAATATGAAAAAGCATGTATATGGAATCACAATGCGAGAATCAAACTAAAAATCACAAGTCTTGAATTAAAAACTAGAAATCAAATAGTTTCATCATCCATCCAATACAAATAAATTTAGCCAGCATCGTGTTATGTAAATCACAAAATAAGGTTTGGAAAAACATCACCCGGAATGAAAAATAATGAATGAAAAGTGAAAACTCAATTTCTTCTTTGTATTTCTTCAATCCGGATTTTGAATCTTCAATATCTTGTGATAATCGCCTTTGAATCTTGTGTTAGACCCTTTCTTTTGGTGAAAATTTGGATTTGATATGTTCTCGGTCGTTCCACGCCGTTCCTCCCTCAAGAAAGTAGGTTAAAATTGGTTTTTATGGAAGTTTGGATAAAATCAGAAAATTGGATCGTTCAGGCCCAGAAATGACCTGTGCGCGCGCGCCGTATATGTCATTGCCCGCGCGCCGTGTAAATGTTTCACTCTCGGTAAATAAAAGATAAGCCCGTGCGCGCGCGAGAGATTATGCCTGTGCGCGCGCGCAAGCAAAAAATCTTCCAATTGTTGCACTTTGGTCCCCGAATTGCATTCTTTATTTATTTCGGTTCTTTCTTTGTATTTTCTTGACCCTTCATCTTCCAATTTCATGTAATTGACTCCAACATCTCTCCAATCATCGATACGAGGTCCGAATCATCTATTAACACTTTGCGATTTAGTCCCTAAACTTTGGATTAGGTCAACTTTAGCCATTTTTCAGCACATTTTCTTCAATTCCATGATTTTGCATCAGATGTACCTAGCAAACAAAATATGTATAAAATTAAGCCTCAAATCATCTAAAGTAACGACAATTGCTTTAGTTTAACGGCACAAATAAATGTATAAAATACACTTATCATTAATGTTATTTTGTCAACAGCACCAACGAAAAGGGGTGAAATTTTTCTCTGATTTCCCCCTTTTTTTTTTTTTTTAATCAATAGGCAAGATTAGACTGATGCTACAAAATATTTGACGCCCAAAATTCCAATTTGAGGTTTTGATATTAATTCATCGAGTAATAAAGATAATAGATTCATATTCTTTTTTCGAATCCACAATCCTTTTGTTTACTTTCGAAGCAAGGTAGTACATGTATCTCGTTCAACGAGGAATTCTGCATTATTCTTAAAACATTGCAATATGCGAAAGCGAGAGAATGAACTGCCCTTTTCAATAGGTAATAGCCTAAAAACTCATTAAAAAATTAAGGCCGAAGTCAACATTAATTTTAAAAACAAATTTCATGAACCGCACAACTTTTATCAACTTTTTAATCATACATTTCATTACATTAATCAGAATCTGCTAAAAAAAATTTATCAAAAGCTGTCAAAATCTGAAAAAGGCTACAGTTCACACTTGAGACATAACTAATACTCCAGTTTCTTAAGATGTAATCGAATATAAGCTGAACATGAAAAAATACATATTCTACTCAGCTCTTTGGAAGGGAAACACTTCTCTATCTATACAACCACCTCTGAAGTCTGAACTGCGCCAACCAATTGCACAGTCCAGAAACTGGGATTGATCAACTGTTAGGAAAGAGCAGGCCCGGACACCCCATATAGCACAGGCAGCCAAGAAAACACTGTATTCACCATACATCAACACATGGCCCCGCGTAAAGAATGAACCTTGCAGCAGTATCCTTTGCTGCCTGCCACAAGGCCAGCCCTTGAAGGTACTTTCACAGCCGAATATTTCTGCTGCGGGTCTCAACTCTTTCTCAAAAATAATTCAAAAATGAAGTATGGTTATAAATCAATTTTCCTCGTCTACTGCACCAATGTACATGAGATCTGTCCTCCTCACTCTTATGGCTCCCTTGAGCCAGCTGGACGCCTTCAGATTAGCACGATCACTGCTGCCAAGAAGAGCAGAGTTAACTGAAGGCTGACCTGACCCAGCTCCATCCTCCAAAAGGGTCCATGGATCTATCTCCACATCAATTTCATGCTGCAAGGGGAGTGCCTTGGTTTTCACATTCGAGGCTGTGCGAACTGGTAGAGGTGGACTCCTCGGAGGGAGATTCGAATTGATAGGGTTTAATGCAGTTATTGGATTGATGGGCTGAAGAGAAGCAAGGGCAGAAGGTGATACTGATGAAGGCTGGCAAGAAATCATCAACCGGGGAGAGGGAAAAAGAACCGGCATCGCCGTTTGGATGCGCCACCGAATTGTCTCGGGCAATTCCATACTGTTCAAATCATTCTGCACAAATACATTATGAATCAGATATGCTGTGCCATAACTTTTACATTAACAAATAAGTATAAATCAATTATAACATATTGTACAAAAAAAATATAAAGGAATTGAGTAGGAAAGACAGCAGTAGACTTCTACCACATTATTTTCCAACCCACTCAGAAAAACAATTTGAAAGTTTGGCAATGTTAGACCTGAAAGCGTTCTGCTACTTCACGATCAAAAACAGCATATTCTTTGGATTTGGAATCGGTTTTCAGCTTCAGCCAGCTTGGCTGAAAGTTGCTCAGCAGTGCTTGGAAAACTGATAATAGACTATCAAAAAGACTTCCCATGGAAGGAATTTCAGAAGCTGTAGAAGTCCCCACAAGAGACTCCATCTCTCTCTTCGATAGAGTCAATGTAGAATTAAAAACGTGATTGGCATCTTCATGCACAACAGCGCTTCCAAGGAGGCGAAAAATCACCGAAGCAAGAGTATATCTCATATTACGGCCTGAAGTCTCCCTGGAAAGTATGAAATGGAAGATTGCATAATATAGTTACAAGCAATTAGGCAATATAATCACTATTTTTCTCGAACCCTACTACGAAAAATCCAGTCACTAACATTAGATCTACAATAAAGCCGGAAAAATTAAAATGGTAAATCATGATATAGTTTATGTGCAAAACCTGGTGTGACCCCAAGCTGCAAACTTCAATACGTGCAACAATATGCTTGGTTCTATAAGATCAGATTATATTCATTTCTTAGAAACTAGAATAGAACATTTCATTCACATCATAACTGTCAACAGATCTCAATAGGAGGGAGTACTTGGGAATTCAAGGGATATTCATGCCATATAAGGAAAGCTCAAGGTGAATAAAGAGACTCAAACCAAGATCAGAGATGACTATGAATTATCTACATATAATTCATCTTTGGAGAAATTACATTATCAAGGACATATTAGAAATAATAAATATAGACATACAGAAAATGGTATATATCAGGCATGCTACACAACCGGAACCGAGGATGGATCAGTAAGCATTCAGAGAAAAACTAAGATCACTTCAAGTTATTAACATAACATTCTCCGAAAGGGAAAAACATATAAGCAGACAGATGTAAAGTGGAAAGTAAAATACCTGTCTGCACAAATAATAGGGAGTAATCTCAGTAGGAACTGCAATCGCAAAGCGATGGAGGCTCGCAATGCTGCAGGAGAAGGTGGCACAGTATCAGTCGCTACAGTTGATTGTTTGGGTAATCCAGGACTGCTACCTATCCCACCCTTGCGACTGCTACTTCTATTGGCAGGACTTCCAATCCCAGAAGCAGGTGCTTCAGTTGGCTTACCAGCTCCACGAGTAACTGCATTTATCTGCTGCTCAATATTACTTACCTGCTTGATCATTTCAATTGCAAAATTACTTCGTGATTCATCGGAACAACGTTCCACACACGGAAGAACTAGTTCGATAAGAGCTCTCTCTGTCACATGTTGCTGACTGACAATGAAGCCCTCAACATCCATAACTTGACCAGATCCCTTCCGAGAATGGTCAAAGTCACTTCCTTCATCAACTACCTCGCCTTCTTCAAGGGCAGCTGCTTCAGATTTCAATTTATCACCCTTGTTGGCAAATGGACTGGTACTGGAAGGACACCAACCCCACGGCTTCCAGTGTTGGGCCTTCAGAGACAGCTTTTTGGGCTCAGCAATATTCATAATCTTCTGCCGAATAGATTTCCTTCCATAAAGTACGTCCTGCCCTCTGAGCAACCATTTTGCTTGTAACAGCATTGAATCCTCAAGAGACCTGCCCAAGAGATTTACGGCCTCAGAGAACAAAGGAGCAGCATCAGGCCTGACTAATAACCTGGTCAGAATAATCTGAATGAAGTTGCTTTCATTCTCAGAAATATTATCAGGATTTGGCGAGAGAGATCTTATAGCCTCAATTAAGGAGGTATCAAGGTTCTCCATCTTTTCAATGATAGCCTGTTCATTTAGGATAAGCCTAAGCTCAACCCATTGCCAATGAAATCTAGCAGGTTGCAAAGTATCTAGAACATGTACAAGCTTATCCAGAAGCTTTTTCACATTCTCTGCACGTTGGCTTTTTGACTCACCAAGACCAAATGTCCAATTCCCATCGTCCTGCTTGAACATCGGCTGTGGCATTCTACAATCAATGAGGGCATCTAGAAATAATCTAGCACGGAGAGGGACAAATGCCGAGGCTTTCAAATTGGTGTTTGAAGTGGCAGATTCTACTATCGATGCAAATTCACAATCAAGAATATCTGCGGCTACAATATCATAAAAGCCACGAGTGTCCCTAAGACATATTTCACGAAAAGGTAGGTGCTTTATGGCATCCCCAATACCTAATGCCATGGATTGATACAATTGATGGATATCTTCACGTTGTCCACTGCTGGCATTAAGAATGAAGGGCCTCCATATCACAAAAGCAAATATGGAATAAGCAGGCGGAAAAACCAAATTCAAAGATAGTGAACGCTGCATTCTATATAGAGCTACAATTGAAGCTTCACCTAGGAGATCCACAATGAATCCATCGGAGATTGTCCTGCAATTACCCACAAGCACCCTAAACCAGGTCACAGAAACTTCAATTAAATTATCCACCTTTAAAAGCCCCAATGAACGTGCATTTCCATTTGCAGCAGATTTCAAACTCCTTGCAAACTGAATTAGATCAAGCCCTTCCTTCAATTTAAAGAGAGTGACCATTCTCTCCAGGCTAGCAACTCCCTGAAGAATTGCTCCAATCACAAGTGCAGCAACAGCAGCTGTTATTTTTGCAGGCCTTCCAATAACTGGTTTGGTGGAATGGTTTAAAATATCATTCTGTAAATTTGCATTAGAATCATGAGAATCAGCAGACATGTGAAACTGACTACGTGAAGCCTTTCCTGGGGCAGAAGCTTGCACAAGAGCAGAAGAAGCTTCCGTTGCAAGAGCGACCTCAAAGACACGGCTGTGACGCTCTCCAAGTGCTTCTTTTAATATGCATAGGCAATTGATATGAATGCGTAAAAAGTGCCGAGCAAATTGCAATGAGCCAGAAGGGAATGGGCTATTTAACTGGTTGCCTGTGGTGAAATCAGGAATTTTTGCAATAACAAGTCCAAGATTATTAATAATTGCAGCAATAGCAGAAGACACCAAAGAAGGATCACCTTCCTGAGCAGCACCGCCAGTTTGTCTCATGCACTCCATCAATCCAATTACTATTTTTTGAGCTATATGATAGCCATCATCACTCTTTTCCAAGCTATGATTTTTATTAATTCCTGGCCCAAAAAGCTTTTTGTCTTTGCTATGAAAATAATTGAAAGCTTCATCAACATGTCTTTGCACTATATCTTTCATGCTCAAACCAACTCTGGATATTCTAACTCCAATTATCTTTTGACGGAAGTAATCATCAAGATCCTCCACTCCAGCTGGGGCTCCAAGGGGAAAGCCGTAATCCCCTTCTACAGATCTGCCAGATTCAAGTTCAGAACTAAGTCTCTTATCACAAGTAGACTTGAAAGTCTTTTCCCATTCAATAACACTAGCCACATTGCTATACTTCTTCAAGAGGTAACGAGCATAAACTAAGGCTGGTGAACTGGAAACCCAGCCTTTAGATGCCATGACACTGACTGTCCGATGCATTGAGGCAGACAGGGTTTCAGGAATAAGGTCAGCTGCAACAATTATATTTTCATACCTGACCAAAGCAATAAATAGATGAGTAACATTATGTATGATGACTCATCAACTGTACTTGTAATCAAAAGAGCAGGCAGATCTGATTAGTAATTAGTTGAAGTCTTGAAAAGTCTCGTAGACTGTAAAAGCACTGTTCATCATTATTGACTTAACCCAGAAAAATAACTGAAATCATGGTGACTCAGTACTGTCCCTCAGGGACATGAACAAAATGACAGCATGAGTTCTCAAAGAAATGCTACCGAATTGTTCTAGCCAAATATATCCTTACAACGGATGATACGAGTGACACACCATCAACCAAGTCTGGCAAAGTAGGAGCCCAACAGTTATCCTTATACATCTTCTACAAAAACTGCTCCTCCCTACCCCTAAGCCAGAAACGAAAATGTAGTTCCAGAATCACCCTCTGCTTTGACATTATGTTTGGTTCAGAGAGAAAGTGGTAAAGAGTTTAGAAAGTGACATGGGCTCACAAATATATTAATTGGAACTCGAGAAATCAGAAGGAAATATATCTCATTATTTTCATCTACTTCCTTTGCAATTCATACCAGGAATAAAAATTTATTATCTATTTTCCCCTAAATTTTCATTTTCTCCACTTCCTTTTCTCCTCTTCCTCTACATACAAAACACACCTTTAACATCAGGTCAAAATCTTTAAATACTTTCCCCTAAATTATGTTCACATCCTTAAAGATCATTCAACCAATGAGTAAAATCATAAGATAACAAATATGTCTAAAATTACTTTAATAGTAGTTAAGGGGACATCTAGATTAAAAAGCATATATGCAAAGCCAGGTTTTATTAAAGATTATAAAAAAAAATGTGCATTCAAAACTCGGCCACAACAAAGAAAACAGCCCAAAAAATTGAACTGAAAGATTTGGTTAAATACGTAGAACCAGATTCATTTTGGCATGAAGAGTTTCGTTGATCAGTGATCTTTTCAGGCAATATCCAGTTTATCATCTAAAAAGTTTATTAATTATGACTCGAATATTGAAGGAAAAAAATTTGCGGCACACAGAGAGAGGGTATGCAATTCACTCAGATGCAAATGGGACGAGCAACGGTCAAAGAAGATGCAGATTGAGGGTGCACCTTCGGATAGATGATAAAAGAAATGCCTCCCTTACTTCGCACGAATGGTTCTCTGCATTCCTGGGAAGCATTAGAATATTCCTACCACCATGGAAGCTAAAACCAGGGCTGCTAGGGACCTTTGGCAACAACCAGAGAAGAAACTTGATTGCTGGAATCAATTCATTACAAACATCCATCAAATACAAAATTGATGACAGTTCATCTTCACCGAGCTTCCAATGAACAGAGCTCTGATCATCAACAGCTGGGAAAGGCCTACCATATTGGCCAACCTTGGCTGTAGTCTTTTCAGCCTCTTCAACAAGCTGCTTTACAACAGCTATCAACCATACAGTTACTGTCCTCTTCTCACCATTCTGCATCTGTTTTATAAGTTTTCCAATTGAAATAATATTTACAGAATGTGAAGTTCTGATCCCATCCATTGATTTAGTAGCATCTTCGAACCCAGTCCTATGATGTGGGCAGCCTATCCTACTTTCACATACATGGCTTGTTGATGCTCCATGGCTACCCTCAATCCTGGCAGCAGCTAATTGTGCAAGGCTTTGAGTCTTTTGTACAGTTTTTTGCCTACCCCTTGCCCCCTGCTTGGCTGGCTTAGGAGGTGGATCTCCCTTAAAAGATTCCGTGTATTTCATCCCCTTTCTTACCCACCATGTTTCTTCTTCATCTATTGGAATTAGCTTCGGGTCTAAGCTCCGTTCTTCACTTAATCTTTGTCTCTTCACTCTTCTGCATTCTTCACATCCAGGTGTTTCTTCACTCAAATCTGCCCAGTTATTAGCCCCACTAGACATCTTAGCACTCCCTTGTGACTCATCAAGTCCAGTATCCACTGGCAGTATATAACTTGGAAATTGCAGCAGGACAGTTATTGAAGCCTTTAGTTCCTCAATCTCAATATCAGCATCAACATGTTTGGACGCTGAATGAAAAGACCACTGATCCAAACTTCCACCTCCAGACTGGAGAGGACGCTTTAATTTCTGATTTGAACTTTTTCTACCAGAACTTCTGGAATCCAGGAGACCACGAAGCACTAGCCGGCGTTCATTTGAGTAAACATTCATCACCTCTGTAACTACTGCTGGTTCAATGATTTGTGCTTCTTCCATAAGATCGAAAATGTATGGACCATGCAACTGCTTCAAGATTCTGTGGTGCCTCTTCCACTTCTCCAGGTCAACCACAGACCCATGCCCATCCATGATCCCACTAACTATCAGCTGTCTCACATACACCTGGGGATGAAAAATGCCAGCTCGTACAAATTCTCTCACTAGAAGCTGAAGGCGCTTGAAACCTTCTCCATCATGCACTTCATGTTGATCAATCCAGCACACAATAATATCATGCAACGGGCTTGGGCTTTCATAAGTATCTGAAGAATCTTTATGTTTCCCTTCCAAACTACTCAAATTTTGCATATCACTCATCTTCTGTTTTAAAAGCCGTATTGCTATGTATATCTGAGAAAAGTCTTTTCTACCAGTAAACTGCATGCCATGCGGACGCACAGTACGGAAATCTCTAAAATCACAAGCTGCCCACTCACAAATGAAAAAAGTGGAGCAAATTAATGATGCAGTCACTCTGCCAATATGCTTAAGAGATGAACGCAAACCAGGGCTCACTTCAGCAATCCAACATTCAGCAACAGCTCCATCCCAAAGGTATTCATAGAGTAATTGGTAAGCAACTCTAATATCTCCATGCACAAGAACTTTATCCAATACCTGAGAGGCTTTAGCTACATTATGACCGGGATGATCAGGTTTGGCTGCTCTTGCAAGAGTCTCGGCACGCTTTTGGATTGATGAAACAGCACGATCAATGGCTAACGACTCAATTTGAATTTCATGTACTTCATCTCTAAGCATACCAGTAACTTCTAATGGACCACCCTTCCTCTTCCTTACATCCTCAGATATTTTGGAAAAAGAACTCCCATCATTTACCACATGAGTCACCACACATGTTGGCAGAGGAAAACAATCTAAAGCAACAAAAGTATCAGGTACGGCCTGAATTAAATATTGAAGCATCTCAACAAGAGCAGTAGTGGTATAAGCCCGGCGAGAATTATCAACAAGATCAGAACTGCCAGGAGAAGGTTCTCTAATGAAACGAACAGCTATTCCCACCAGAGTGTGCACATAGGTCTGAGATAATACAACAGTTTCTATAAAACCATATATGATGGGCAATAACAACTGCAGAACAGTGAGCAATTCTTTTTCCTGGAACATGATTTCAAATGTTAAAACCCAAAAGAAAATATGTCGTGTGAAAACAAATTCTAGCTAGCAATGTTTCTGTTATATCTAAGAAATCGAAATACAGGAAAGGAATACAACAGCAATACCTGCAGTTGATTAAGAAACCAATCAATAATGAGAGAAGGAGTAAGCAATCCTTCAGCATGTTGCCACTGAATAATCCGCACCACATACCACCACTTGAAGTACGGAGAAGGCTCCCTGCCATCAGTGACAGCTGAAAATTGATCACCTTTTTGCAGCATTGAACCCGCATAAACCATTTGTGATGAGCGGTCATGAGGATGAAAACTTGAACGAGAATTGTTTCTTGTAACAAATTCATCCAAGAGATATTGTAAGTAATCAATAATATCTTTTGTCCACAGCTCTGACCTCGAAAACTGAGTTTTGTCGTGCACCCCTGATGATGAGTTGGAATAGCCTGGGCGAACCTGCACAATTAAACCATAATCCACTAAATATTGAGAATAGCCAACAGTTGAGAAAAGCATTGCGCTTTTTTCTTGAAAACAAATCTATACCTGATTAAGATAAGTTACTTTGATAAACCATGTTGCTCTCAATAATGGAACATTGTTTCTGATTAGAACTTCGAAAAGAGATTTCCTCCGGTAACCATGTGGAGCATGGTCGGCCAATGAACGTAATCTTTTATGTTGTTGTGATAAACCCTAAATAGACACACAAATGTGTCATAGTAATCTGATACATGGGAAAAGAACTATATATAAAAGTATCTCCATACATGTCAAATTTCTTTTCCCCATTTGAGGGTGGGACAGGTATTAAGTACTTTTGAGAAATAAGTTCACCTCAACCCATGGGTAACACATCAAATGCGTTATCCATGCCGGAAAATCAAAGTATCGTGCAAACCGATATGGAAAGGATTTGTCATTTTTATCTTATTCTTTTAAGAAAATTCAGGGAGAGATGTCCATCATGTTGCTCGGCACATCTCTTTCCTGGTTCAATTAGGGAAACTGTCTGTCTAACTCATAAACATAAAAACTTTCATCCATTAAAACTTCTAACTATATCCCCAAGTAGCCATGTTCATCGGGGTTGTCTTCATCAACTTTTCTTGCATCTAAGAATCCTTCTCCAATCTCTCCAATACGAGGTTTTCTCATTATGTTGGCACATTCCATAATCTGACTATACAAAAACATTACATGCCACAGTCCATGTGTTTTGCATATCAATGTGAAGCTGCGAATTACATTTTCATACTCCTTTCAATAATTAGTGAGACTTTTTAGCTCATTTCGTGAAATGGTAGGTCCAATAGGTACTGGGTTTTAGTGAAAAATATATGGCTTCCCCAACTAAGACTCATCAAGCCAATCTTCATTTGGTAGCCAATATAAATCGAACAAAAAAGAAAAACAAATTCCATGTCTGATCAAAGATAGTATGTCTCCTTCAGTTCACATTAAAATTAGAAAATCCAAAGAAACACACAAGTCTTCTTTCAAGTTTCCAGGATCTTTTAACAAAAAGAACATCTACCATATTAAATGAATGTTCCTTGTTAAATTGCATTGTATATTCACATACATGTAACAAATAAGTGGAACATGCTTAATCATCTAATAAACAAATAATGTTGCCAAGTCTTACAGCAAATTCACTAAGCTTAACAAAAAGAGAAAACAAACCTCAAGCCATTTCTTTCTGGAGTCTTCCCCACAAGGTCTTTGTTCAGGGAAGATACCAGGCTTGGTTAACAGTGTATCAGAAAGGGGAACTCCATAAACTTGACCAGCCTGCACATTAATAATATACAATCAAACTCAATTTCCATCTAGCTGGTTAAGCAACATCAAGATGATAATAAATGCATGTTGGGTTGTAGGAAATACAGCTCCATTTACAATTCTGGAATAAGAAACATAAATGATTTTCCTCATATGAAATGGAAAGTGGAAGAAATGAAACACCTTGCGCTTTTGAGCACGAGACTCATTGATGGCTCTATGACGTTTTTTAATTGCCTGGAAAAGAGATTTGAGTCAACAGCCATATAATGGGAGCATATTTTCCACAAGCTAAAGACAACTTGCAAGTCATTGCAACTTAAGACAAGTACAAAAAAATCCCATCCAATTCGTATTTATCACATACCTCTTTGCAATTGGCAATGACAGGTTTTGTGAAAGCCTGAACTTGTGATAATGAAATCTCTCTAGCTTCCTGATTTCAAGTCCAAGATGGAAATGAAATATTTTATAACTAGAAGTATTTTACACAAAAAATATTTTATACAAAAATTGATCAGATTCCTATTAGACTACCTCGAGCCCTTCAACCGTCTCCCTGTAACCAGATTGCACATATTCCCCGGTAAATTTCTCTTCGGGACAATTTGAAGTCTGTGGGTGAAAGTCAGGTGGCCCAAGTCTGGAAATGAGTATTACCAATTAAAGGTGAGATAAAAGCAATATTACGATCAAATCATACCAATCTACAAGAATTTAGGCTTTTCAATCTTTGTCCCAATAGTTATAGTAGAGAAAAATAATTAAAAAGTGGAAATACAAAACTGTTGTTTGACTCTAAAAGAGTGCAAAAGAAACTCGGCAGTTTGGTAATAAAATATAAAAACTATAGGTTAACATCAATTACCGGGAATTCAATGATTCTCTATCACACCTCAACGTGTATGTTGTCAGGTGTGATGACCGCCTGCAAGAATGAGATTAATATACTGCTTAAGGGTGAAATAACGAAAAGAGACTAGTTAAGACTTTACACCTAGTACCTAGTGGGAAAGGGGGAGAAACCAATAGGCGCAAGAGAGAAGGGGGAGGGGAGAGTGAGAAAAAAAGGAATGAGACAGAAACTGAGAAATAGTGAAAATCAGACACTTTTCAGAATAAACAAAAATATCCTTGTAATGAGAAAACAAAAGTGCACAAGCATGCACAAAATATTGCTAGTAAAATCATTCATTATCACAGATTATGTATATAATTATCATCATAATTCAGAAAAACAACATCCACGGCGAAAGGTATTCTAATTGTCAACCTTAATTATTAGAAATATAAATGAATTTATTAGGTAAATCATTGCTATAAAAAGTATCAATAATTAACTAGTTTCCTAACTTATAACAAGAATGTAGTAAGTTAACATCATCCACAAATATTTTGGACATAAAGGTATCCTACAAGCTCACTGCACTAAGACGAATTAATAACTACATTCGAGTTAAGGTAGTGATCTTTGAATATGAGTTGTTGATGGGCTTGGAAAAATCTTGCTGGCAGCTAGGGGTGTCATGGTGGTGGTTAAAGTATCAAGAGAATAGGCGGCACTTAGAGATTTTGGTGTGGCTGTGTTGATCACATACACGTGCTCATGTCTGTTTGGCTATAAGAGAGAGTGCCAGACAGAGACAGACGGACAGAGAGTTGGAAATGAATATCACCTATAATCGAACCAAAAAGAACCTTTCAGACACCCACAAGTAGGGTCACTGGTCATGAGAAATTGCAACGCAAATGAAGATTCAACCTCTTGGTTTTCTTTTCTACTTTTTGTGGTCATTTTGTATTGCCCACTTCGACATCAAATTTAATAAGTGGCAACGTCCTGATACCTAAAAATTTAAACACTCTTGTAAAAGACTTCCAAGTCTGATTTCATATGCTCCAAATATGGTTATAAGCCACATGAATCTCATCCTGTTATGGTTTTGCCTTTCTCGTGGTAAAATTGTTTTTTGAGGAAGAAAGGGAAAGTTTTTAATATGAAGACAAAGGGAACTGTTTAAGAATAAAATCAAACTAAGCCCCTATTTGATTCCGCTAAAAAAGCTAATTAAAATCTAAGTCAAAGTCAACAATACATTTTAACCACACATCTCATAGGATCCACAACTTTTTAACCAAGCATTCCATCAACTTTTATCAAAATCTACTAAAAATCTGAATTTTAAAAAGGGCTAGCTCGAATTTAAGAACTAGCACTATTTTAATACTTGAGTAGACACATATCATAAGACAATGAAGAAATCTTGGTGACATCAATATAATTATTAAAACTCCGTGGCCAAACCAAACAAAGAAACAATTGTTCGACCAATATGGTACATTGTGAACCCACTACAAACACAACAGCATTTGCACATGCATGTAAAAAGAACGATGGTGTGTGACAAGAATATTAGACTCGCTACCTAGAGTTTAGAGAGAAGTTGGGTGGTGGTGGAACAGCAGATGACTCAGCCCGGGATGTATCCCTTGCAGGTATCCCACCAATTGAACCATTATTAACTGCACTATTGCCGCTGCCAGCATGATACCTTTGCATCTCTCCGAACTATTATCTGCATGCTGCCTCCAGCATCGAGACACGATAAAATATATGCAAGTCAATCTGTTGTGATAGTTTTGTTAGAAATTGCCACAACCCAAAGCAACCGGCAGCAAATGGTGACAAAATTTAGTATATCTAAAGAGTAATAAGAACATTGCCCATGAGGCCTCACAAACATAGACCATGTTTAAACTATATAAATTCTTGGTCACAAGTACTTGTAAATCATGTCATATAGTGGATGTAAAAATACTGTTAACTTATACAAGTCAGTTGGTGCTAGCATCCCGAGCATAACAAAAAACTTAAGAAAGCTCATGTTTCTACAACCGAATTTGATACAATAATTATGTATAGACTTCAGAATAATAGTATACCATAGAGATGGACATTTTAGACTGAAGAACAGTGAAAAAGCATGTGATGATGAATTATCAATACTATAGACTTCTTCCATTACCGTACACTCATTGAGAATTAAACTTAAATTGGCGACAAATTCAAGCAGCACAAAAGAAATAAAAGTCAAATTACTGCATTCTCAAAAATTAAGCTTCAATTGGAAACAAATTCAAACAAAAGGGAAAAATAAAAACAGAAGCCATACTACTGACTTTTAAGATCTTCATTATCATCCTGATCACACCAAATTAAAGAGTCATAAATAAACATACAGAATCCCAAGGATAATTTGATTTTAGGTATCTCTTCTTTCAAAAAATGTGAGTGTAATCAGCAAGCTTGACATCCAATTACAAGTAGAAGTCTTTAATGAAGAATCAACATAAACACTAATTTATGTTTCACGCGGAGTGAACGGAATGTTCTTTTCAACAAGCATTAATTGTAAACATAATACTAGCTCCATTACTGCATCAAATTACAAAACCACATTCCTCACTGCATGGACAATGATAACCTTAATATTCCATGATCATATAATAAAGATTAAATGCACTGTTTTATTCTTATCATAAGAATGGAATCTTTTCCCCAACCGACAATACGTGTTACCAATACCATATTGTATCATTGCAAAAAAAAAAGGCCAAAATTATTTTCACTTTTTAAAATGAATTCACATTTTAATCATTTCCATTTAGTTCACATTTAACTATAACTACATGACAGAAGTCTTTCTTTCTAATTGTGACCAACATGCAAAACCCAAAAAACTGTCCTAAATTATGGATTGCCAGGAAACAAGAACATTAATTACTTCAAAAGATCATCTCATTTAAAATGATCAAAAGAAGAATCCAAAGGGTAAACCTTTCTTTCTTTTTTCATTTTTCATGTACTCTAAAATCTGCATTTCGTCAGTGGCTTAAACAAACAAAAGCTCAATGAAATGAATCCCACCCTAACACCCAAATTTATTTAAACTACAATAAAACTCGCAAAACACCTTAATCAAATCAAAATAAAGATTAATTACAAAGTGAGTTGATTATTCCACAACCAATCACACCATACCTGAATTAAAGAACAAGATTTACCCAATCTGTACAGACAATGAGTTATGATTGCGAAGTTCAGGTGTCAAATATTTAGTATAGAGTTCAAGAAAAGGGCTTTGGAGCAAAAAAGGGAAAGCTAGGGTTTTTCGAAGGAAAACTTAAATTAAAAATTAGAGAGAGAAAATTGAGAAATGAAAGGAGGAATTGAGATTCAAATCGAAATTAGAGAAATCTAGGGATTCAAATTGAGAGGGCGAATCGAAATTTAGCGAATTATAGATACATGTCCGTTTGTGTACGTATCTATGTATGTATCAGTGTGCATAGATATAGAGAGAGAAATGTTTGTAGAGGGAAAGGACAAAGAGTCTTTGGTAAGAGGGGGATTTGACTCTTTACCTTAGCTCATGCTGACGATATTTGTGCTTCGCATTAGTCCAACGATGATTTTCATTTCATTAAAATTACAAAAATTAAATTACGGTTTATTCTTAATACTAGGTTTAAGCAACGTGCAATGCACGTTTGCTTAATTTATATATAATTTTTTTGGTTCATTAAATAATTAATGATGTAATGTTTATGTAATTGATGAATAATTACACACGGTGATATATTAATTTTAATTTGAATAATGTTAAATTCTAAATTAAAATGTATAAGTTTGTGTTTCGTACTATTATATTATATTAATTTTTGTATTTAATCATGAACTTTTTGTACATAATAAAATAATAGATGACGTTATAATACAAAATTAAATAAATAAATATTTTTTTCTTCATTGAGTTCAATGTACCTTACCAAATAAACTATTAACATTTTTAAATTGATAATCTCCACATCCATTTTATTTTTTTAGTTTCATTTTTTCCTATTGACTAAAATATAGTAGTACAAAGCTTTTTGCATTTTTCATTCATTTATTAATAATGTTCTAAAAGACGTAATGCGTTGCGAAACGTCAATGTTGAGAATTAAGAATCACAAGTTTAGGCGTGTCAATACGAAAAATAAGCGTCATAATACGTTTTCGTATTTTTAATATTGTTTTAATTATTTTTAAGACATTAAATATATTTTTATTTTAAAAAATAGTTTTTTTCTATATTATAAAAAAAAATAGATTTTTTACTATATCATAAAATCATCTAATATTTAAAAATAATACTTACTAAACATTTAATATAATACTATAATATTGCTAAATAGTGTTATGAGAATTTTAATTTTTTTTATTAATTAAGGAACTAAACATGAACATTAATCATAGGATTTATACGAAAAGTTTGCGGATTTGATAATTCCGATATCTGAAAATGGAGATGAAGGATTTTGATTCACAATCGAGAATGATTCTGAAGTGAAGTTTGTGGGAATTCAACTGGGGTCAAACCGAATGCAATAAATACATAAAAATAATTTAAAGTAAATCTATCTTTACTAATTAGATTCATTATATATCCTACAATTAGTCCCAACACTAAAAATTAAAAATAAATATGTTAAAATAGTTTACTTTGTTAAATTAAAAGTATTTTAAACTTATAAAAAATAATATCTAACATTAATATATTAATAATCAAGTGAAATTTAAATTAAATTTGAAAATTAAATAAATGAAAGAATGAAAGTGAATATTACAATTTAATTAGTTGTAATTCAAAATCAAAGTAGTCAATTAGACATACATTTTAAAATGATTTTGATGAGCATTTTAACATTTTTTTTTGTCACTATCGCACATTGGAAATTTATAAAACTATTGGAGTTAAGAGCATATATAAAATGCACAATCCCACATTGGAAGTTTATGAAACCTTTGGAGAGAAGTGTATCTATAAAATGAGCATGACATCCAATACTTCTACATGGGCTTTAGAATTGTAAATTTCGAAGCCCAATTATGGAGTTAAAAGATTTTTAAATTAAAAAAATTCCGTTAGTTTTTCCGTTAAATCAAGAAATTCCGTTAGTTTTTCCGTTAAACCAACAAATTCCGTTAAATAGACACTTTTTATATATAGAAAGATATATATGACCTGATTTGATAGAATTAAGAAAGACAAAGAAACTACAATATTTCCTTCGCCTTGTCCACTAGTGCGTATCGAACACTCTGTTTTGGTAGAGGATGTAGGGTATCAACCCGAAATTTTCAACTTGTGAGAAACAAAAATAGGGAAAACAGACGCCAAAGAAAAAAAATCACATATACAAGACAATATTTATGTGAGTTTTTTATCGGGACCCCAGGATCGGCCCAAGCCGGAGCTCTCATGGACTAAGCCTCAGAAACAACTCCCATTAAAAACCACTCAACATTATCCAGGTGACGACCAGATCAAACAAAAACTAGGCTCCACAAAGTCCAACAGAGGATGCAAGGAGTCTACTGTACCAAGGTAATCAGTGAGGATGCTTCCATCGGAGAATCGTCCGACAGGTTTATGGGGAAATGTGGTGGCATAGGGTTCTGTTTTCGCGCGTTTTTGCAACCCGCCACAATTACGAGAGAGAGAGAGGGGTCAGACGATTGTGTAAGGAACAGACCTCTTGAAACAAAGTCCCAAAAAGGGGTGCGTATGCCAGTGAAGGATTACAATTGGGAAGTAGACAAAACGCCTCCAAGGGGCGCAAACACACGAGTACTGAAAAAGGATTAAATTTAAACTAAGGAATAAAAATTACATGATCTCTTGTGGAGAGTTTTTGATTTGGTCCCTTTCTTCTATGACGTTACTTCTTTTATACTTCTTGAGCATCCCTTGGTTATCGAAACTGCTCAGACTTGCTTCGTATCCTTCGTAACCGCCCACTCTTTTAGTGAGGAATCACTTATTCGGGGAGTAGTTGCTTAGTAACCGCTGCCACTACCTTTGTTGCTTCCTGGATCGTGCCGGGTTTACTTACCAACCGCTTCCAAACTGTATCCTTTAGACTTGTTTGATTTTGGGCGACTTGGGGTTCTGGGCGACAATGAGGCTGTCGTCCTGGGCGATTGTGCCGTACCATCTTTGTTCGGCCTCTGGGCGTCCTACAACCTTGGGGCGATGGTATTCCTTTGTTCTTGGGCTTCCAATATTCAGGTTTTTCCACAGGCCTTCAACTTGGGCGTTTCTTCTTGGGCCTTTTAATTGGCTTCTGTTGGGTCTTTACCTTGGATTTATCAATTGGACTTCCTTTCGATTTTGGGTTGCATTTTAGTGTGTCAACAATTACCCCCCAATATGGCAGAATTAATACTAATCATTAATTTTGCCATATTCTTTCTGTATCTTTCCCGCAATATTTGAACTTCCCAGAATTTCAATCGTCGCTTGCGTTCTAGTGCTTGAAAAGTTGCGACGTTATAAACCCTTAAAACCCCAAAAGTACGCGGCATCCTTTTCATTCACCTTTCTGCGGCATTACATCTTTCTTCGCCATTTCACCGTCTTCCTTGCGGCAACCTTCGATTTAGATCAAACAATCTTCGAGAACAAATCACTTTCTGTGCCATAATGACTACTTCTCAAACTTCTTCGGACAATATTTTCAGTTTTGAGGATTTCCAGACCCTTCTTGCAAGACCATATGTGAACCCGTCTTTTCTTTCACAATCCGATGCGGACCGCAATGAGTTTTATTTGGGTCCGTCGTTCAATGATGCTGAAGCCGTCGAACGGGCCGCGGTCGGACATTTGTTCCCGTGCTCTGAGGATCTCCCTTTCTCGCAATCTTTGCCATTGAGGCCAATCCATGATAGAGGTATTCGTACTTGGCCTAAAACTGATGCATCTTTCCGTAGGTGGCATGCACGTATGGTAGCTCATGGTCCTACCAAATCAATTTTTGAACGTGCTAAAATTCTGGACCTATTGGAGATTACCCTTTTCCCCCAACATATGACCATGTGCTTTTTCCAATCGCCCTAAGTTATTGGTCCCCCGAGTTCAATACCTTTGTTTTTCCTCTTGGTCCCATGACCATTACCTTGAGGGATATTGGGGCTTTGCTGAATCTTCCGCCTTTGGGCGATACTATTTTTCCTGGCATGCTAATTTCTGGTGCTGCCCCAAAATTTGATAAAAAGCTTACTGAGTCTTATTCGAGCATGCAGGGCAATTATGTCACTGCTGTATCTGAACCTGGCCATTCTGAGCGAGTCGCTTTTCTCCAAGTCTGGCTTTGTAAATATGTCCTTTGTGTTCCTAGCTTGAAACCCTCTATGAGCTACATGCCCCTATCTCATGAGTTGGCTCGGGGTAGACCTTTGAACTTATGTTCATTCCTCCTGGCTGCTCTTTATAGGGGTATGGCCATGCTCCAATTCCAATTGAAAAATAATGCATCTCCCACGGGCAGCGGGCCCTTATGGCTTGCTCAATTGTGGTTGAGATCTTATTTCCCTCAGCTGGGTATTCCATCTTTTCCTCCCCGTGAGGTTTCCTGTTATGGGCTTTTTATTCATCAACTGAGCCATGTAAATATGTCCATGAGAGATGTTTTCACTTTCTTCCAGACTTTGAATTCAACTCTTTCGTTTTTTCCTTTTCCTTCTGAGCAAATCCCTCCTTTTGTGCGACCTCCTTCTACTTTGGCCGAGGCGGATACATTTTTGCCTGTTTGGGTCCAATTTTTAGTAGGGAGAGAATTGTTTCATGACATTCTGATAGGGACCAATGCTAAGGCGGGGGTAGAGATATATGCGCCTCAATTTTGTGCTCGCCAGCTTGGTTTTGGCCAAATGTAGCCTATCCCTCCTTGCTACTCCAATAATTTGATGGATCGCTTCTACATTCTTAACAAGGCAGAAGCCCAAGCCATCGACGTCCGTAATAAACTTTTGGCAACCAGCTTTACTTTCGCTCCCTTCAATCCTACTGCTGCTACTCATCCTCTTTTTGACCAACTGTGGCCGTCAGTGAAGCAACGGTTATTTTCAACTGATGCGAATCGCGCTTTCCACCTCCTAGATAAACAGGGTACTTTTCCCATTTCCACTGCGTCCCCTTCGCGTTCTACGCGCTCCCCAGTTTCGAAGCCTACCGTTTCTAAAGGTGCTCCTAGTCGCAAGCGGCCAGCTGCGACCGTAATATCCCTGCAGGATGATGTTGATGATGATGACGCTCCCCTCATCATAAGGAGAAAGGTAACTGAACTTCACCTACTGCACAAGTTGTTTTCTTTTCATGCGATAGTGATTTGCTTTTCTTTCCAGAAGGATTCTCCTTCCAGGGCTATGGTTTTGGCCGATTCTTCCTCATCCCTTCTTGTCAAGGCTGCGCCGCCCAAGCATCAAGCTCCAGCAACATCGTCTTCAGTCGATCCCCTTCCTCAGGGTGTCGACCCCCCAAGCGTGGTCCTATAAGGTAAGGCTTACTTTTGATACCTTTGGCCTTTCTTTATCGCTGCTGTTTTCATTGATTTACTACGGTATGACATGTGCAGAGACTCTGGTGTCTTCGTCTGGTGGGGAAGGTCCTCCTTGCCCAGCTAAAGGGAAATCTCCTCAAGTGATGGAAGAAATAAGGGGAGCTCCTGAATTTCCAACCACCGGCGATGAGGTCTTTTTACTGCGCTCTTATCTCTGATTTTGCTTTGTTGTGTAGAGAAACTTTCAATATTGGCAACTTTCTTTTGCAAGAATCTGATAACATTCTCAACTCTATCCAAGACCTATTCACCTCTTGGGCGCGCTTGAAAACATCCTCTGCATCGTCTTCTACTCCTGCGCACAAGGACATGACATTTCTCAAACAGGCACTGTTTGAGTATGTTTCCTTCATGGATATGGAGATCGGCCGTGCCAGCGCTGCTCAGCAAAAGGCCAAACTAGACATGTTGAGTGCGAACCTACTGCAAGTGCTCTCACTCCCATCGCTCAGCATTTCTACTGATTTTAAAGTGAAGCTGAGGGTTCTTCACGCCGACATCGTTTCCTTGCTGGCCAAAAACGCAGAATTGAAGATCAGAAGTGCCCAATATTTTCGCGCTTCTTCTGAGAAAGAGTCTTTGCTCCAGGAAATTGACAGGAACCATGCTGACTTGACTGAGGTTTCTTCAGAACTTGTAGTGGAAGACTCTTTGATGTTGAGCCTGACTGCTGAAATGAAAGAGCTGCAAGCGAAAATGAACGATTGCATGGCGAGAATAGCTGCTAAGAGGCGTACTGCATCCCAAGGAATTGCAAAAACCAAATCTTTATTGGAGCAGTATCAGAAGTTGGAGGTTGACGATGACTTGGTGGCGGAGTTTGGTATCCTTTCCTCTAGGCAAGGCGAAGAGTGGGATAGACTTAGGCAACAGATGCACTTAGCTTGGGGCGATTTGTAATTGAACATTTACTGTTCTAATTTTTGTAACTTTTCGCTCTGACTGCCTTTATTTGATGTAATCTGATGTCTTTATCATCATTAATGAATAGTTATTTTGAAGTGGTGTTTATCCTTGATCGCCGATTTTCCTCGTACTCAATTCTTGTGCCAACATCCATGCATACTCTCTTGGCATTTGAGTTTTCTTCCCTAAATGTTTGATCCATATTGGTTTCACTCACTGGTCATAAATGTGACCTTCCAGATTCCGGCTTTTGATCTTCCCACCCCTATAAATATGCCTGTTTATACTCATCGTTTTCATCCTCATGCCTTCTCAAATTCAATTTCCCACCATCAGAGTTTCCTGCCACTGCATGGCACTCCGGTCGTTTCCCAACAATTTTTCCTTCTACAGGGATGGGTTTCTCGATTCATCTCCTTCGTTTTGACATCACTTTTGGTATGGGAGGTATAGGAAATGTCAAACCGAGGCAAGATTTTTGCCCTCGGTTTGCTTGTTGAGAGTGCTTCTCTTCGCCTACTATTGCAGCAATGCTTTTAGGAAGGCTGTAGGGAACATTTCACTCTCTTAATTGGCCACGGATTGAAGGGCTGCTCCTCTCCGCCTGCCTTTGCAGCAATGCATCTAGGAAGGTTGTAAGAGTAGTTCACCTTCTTACGGCCATAGGCTGAAGGGTTGCTTCTCCTTGTCTACCACTGCAGCAATGCGTTTGGGAAGGATGCAGGGGCAGTTCACCCTCTTACGGCCATAGACTGAAAGGCTGGCCGTACTGGTTTTACTCTTTCTGTCCCTTTCAGTCAGAAGATAATTTGTAGCGTGTATCGCCTTGTATTTTGCCTATGTCTTTTAATTTTTGTAAAGAATGGTTTGTAAGGAGCACTGGATAATAAAGGACTTTGTTTTGAATATGCCTTGTTCTCTCTGATTTTCTTAGAACGTGATCGTCCAATTTTACTTACCGCCATCGTTCGGCATGAATACATCACAATTGTAATCATACCATTTACGTATATATTCTATTTATTTTGCTATCAGAACGTGATCGTCCAGTTTGTTAACTGCCGTCGCTTGGCGTGGTTATATTATGATTGCGATTTTATCACTCAAGTGTTTATCTGTTCACTTTCCCAAAGGGATGGAACATATCTCTTCAGGTACTTACCATTAATAAATCTTATGTGCCTAGTACCATCTAAATCTTCCAAGTGGTAAGCTCCATTAAGCAACACACTCTTCACTCTATAAGGCCCTTCCCAATTTGGCGACCATTTGCCATACTTTGGGTCCTTACTATCTAAAGGAAGTATTGTCCTCCAAACCAATTCGTCCGCATTAAAGAATTTGGCTATAACTTTCTTATTGTAAAATCTAGCCATTCTTTGTTTCTGAACTTGCAACCTGTCTAGCACGTCTAACTTCAATTCGTCCAATTCTAACAAGTTTTGAACCAACGATTCCTTGTACTCATTCTCGTTCAATTCGTACTGCCGACGCACCCTTATGGATTGCACGTTGATTTCTACGGGCAATACAGCCTCCTGCCCATAAGTGAGTTGGAAAGGCGTGACGTTGGTGCTCGAGCGGGGCGACGTTCTGTAAGCCCATAAGGCCTTGTTCAAGCATTCGTGCCAATTTCTGGCATTTTCATCTATCATCTTCCTTATGATAGATTTCAGAATCTTGTTGGATGACTCTGCTTGACCGTTTGACTGAGCGTAATACGGTGTGGAATTTACCAATTTAATTCCAAACTCGCTCAAGAATTCCTTCACCTGATCTCCATTTAGGGAAGTCCCATGATCTGCCATTAAAGTTTGTGGGATCCCAAATCTGTGAATGATGTGGTCTCGGACAAACTCTATGATATTTTTCTGGGTGATTTCCTTTAGAGGGACTGCCTCAACCCACTTGGTGAAAAAGTCCGTGGCGACTATAATAAAGGTGTGTTGTTTGGACGATGGAGGGTAAATCTTCCCTATCAAATCTATCGCCCAACCTTTGAACGGCCAAGGCTTGATAATGGGTGCCATGTTGCTTGCTGGTGCCCTCTGTATTGGACCGTGTTTTTGGCATGCTAAACAGCTTTTTGCATATTGAACACACGATTCACCCATCTTTGGCCAAAAATATCCACTTCTAATAATTAGCCACCTCATCTTTTGGCCAGCCTGATGGGCTCCACATATCCCTTCATGCACTTCGGCCATAATTGTCTTAGCCTCTTGCAAGTTCACGCATTTTAATAACACACCATCAGAACGTTTTTTGAACAACTCTTCGTCTATTAACGCATAGTTCAATAAACGCAATTTCGTTCGTCTATCAATTCGCCCATCAAGCTCTTTGAAGGACTCCTTAATCTCATCTATCCAATCCAGTGCGGCCCCACTTTCTATGCATTGAATTTCCGTTTTTCTTGCCCTCCGCTGAACAACGGGCAACATAGTTCCGTATTCGTGGATAGATTCCCAACTTATCGCCTTTGAATAGCCAGAAGCCAACTGGGCCAACTCGTTGGCCATGTCATTGTATATTCTATTGACACATTGAAGCTCTACTTGGTCAAATTCTTCCAATAACTCTTGGGCGATTTCGTATAAACTTATGATAGAATCACTTTGGCATTTGAAATCACCGGTCAATTGATGAATCACCAATTGAGAATCGCCCCTGACGATTACATTCTTTATTTTCATCTCTACCATCAATTCCAAGCCTACAATTAAGGCTTCGTACTCGGCTTGATTATTAGTACAGATTCTGTCCAAGGTGAATGCGAACTTATAGCAAACCCCTAAAGGATTTATCAAAGCCACTCCTACACCTGCTCCTTTAGAAGTTTTCGATCCATCAAAATATAAAACCCATGGTTTTAATTCAAATGAATCAACCTCGAGTTCTAGTTCGTGAGGTACGTCCAGACATGGATGATCGGCCAGAAAATTAACCAAGGCCTGATTTTTAACTGCCTTTTGGGGCACATACTTTATTTCGAATTCCGACAGTGCTAAAGTCCAAAGACCCACTCGTTGGTGTAAAATAGGGCGAGAAAACATGTATTTGAACAGATTAACTTTGGAGACTAGATAGACTGTTACAGGCCGTAAATAGGCCCTTAATTTTGTACATGTGAAGTATAATGCGAGACACAACTTCTCGATAGCAGAATAATTACATTCACATTTGGTTAACCGTCTACTTAAGTAATAAATCGCCATTTCTTCGCCAACTTGGTCTTCTTGTGCGACCATTCCCGCTATCGATTCTTGTTCAGCCGACACGTACAGTTTCATCGGCCACCCTTGGATTGGTGACACCAACACTGGTGGGCTTGTTAAGTATGTCTTCAGGCTTTCGAAAGCCTTTTGATGTTCTTCTTTCCAGACGAATTCGTCTTGATTTTTCAGCTTTAGGAGAGGCGAAAACGCTTTCGTTCGCCCTGCACAATTGGATATAAAGCGTCTTAGAAAATTGATTTGGCCTAAAAACCTTTGCAGTTCTTTCTTATTATTAGGAGCCTTAGCTTCTAAAATAGCCTTCGCTTTATTCTTATCAAGTTCAATCCCTCTTTTATGTACCAGGAATCCAAGGAAATTTCCTGCATTCACGCCAAACGCGCATTTCAAAGGGTTCAATCTTAGTTTATGCTGCCTCATTCGTTCGAATGAACATCGCAGTTGTTCAAAATGGTCTTCTTCTTTAACAGATTTGACCACTACATCATCTACATAAACTTCCACAAATTTGCCTATCATATCATGAAAAATGAGATTCATTGCTCTTTGATAAGTTGCCCCCGCATTTTTTAGTCCAAACGGCATTACTACCCACTCAAAGCACCCTAAAGACCCAGGGCATCTAAAGGCAGTTTTGTGTATATCTTCGTCGGCTATGTAGATTTGATTATATCCCGAATATCCATCCATAAAAGAGTACATCACATGTCCTGTAGTTGAGTCTACTAGAGAGTCTACTGTAGGCATTGGATATTCGTCTTTGGGAGTAGCCAAGTTCAAATTCCTGAAATCTATGCATACCCTCAACTTGCCATTCTTTTTTAATACTGGCACTATATTGGATAACCACTCCACATATCTGGTCGTTCTAATAAAACCCGCTTTTAGCAATCGCTCTATTTCTTTTTTGATCTCTGGCAATACATTGGGGGCGAAACGTCTAGGAGGTTGCTTATGAGGCTTAAAATTTGGTTTAGTCGGCAACCTATGTTCTACCAAGTTTTTATCCAAACCAGGCATGTGTTCATATTCCCAAGCAAAACAGTCTTTATATTCTTTCAATAAAGCGACTAATCTGTTACTAACCTCGTGAGGCAGCATTTGGCTAACGAACGTTGGGCGATCCTCTCCTTCTTCACCAATGTTAACCCTGACCAAGGGGTCTTGAGCTTGCGCATATCCTGACTTAGGGATCTTCATCGCTTCATCATCCACGTCGCTCAGAGAATTTTGCTCTTCCAGGCAATCCACTTTATGAACTTCCCAATCCAAGCTCTGCTCCATTTCGGACACTATCAATTTGTCCTTCAGCATCTTTAACGCCGCTTCTTCTTTCTTCATACATCCACATTCTTTATTGAAAGCCATCAGCTTGGCTCTGAAGGCCTGAACTTCGGCCTGTTGTTTTTGTTGTCGAACATCATTTAAGGTTTTTGGCGCCTTTTTTTGGCTTGTGTTTATCCTATTTATATGGGGGATGTAGAGGGTGCGGGGGGGGGAGGGGGTGGGGTGGGGGTTGACTTTCTGGGCTCTTCCAAGGCCACTATGTTTGGCCTCATTTGATTAAACATTTCAGTGAGTGAATCCATTGAGAAAAGCTCTTCGCTTTGGGCAGTAATTTGAGTTTATTCCCCATCTTGAACAACTCTGACGGGCCCATAATTCCCTTCATACATGAATCTCTCCACTGAATTCGCTTCCGCGACAAAGGGCCTATGGTCTGCCTGTACCACCTCTGCTTCCCCTTTGTCGTTCCAGAAGACTAAACATTGATGGAGTGATGAGGGAATACATCGACTGCCATGGATCCAATCTCTTCCTAGTAGCACGTTGTAGCTGGTAGGACCATCTATCACGAAGAAAACAGTAGTCCTGGTGGTTGTCCCTACAGTTATGTCCAGTGGCATAACTCCTTTTGCTGATGTTGCCCCACCATTGAAACTTGTAAGAATGACTTCCGTTGGGATCATATCGCTTTCTGTCTTAGCAAATTTCCTCATCATCCTAGCTGGAATGGTGTTTATGGCCGCCCCGTTATCGATGAGTACTTTTACTATTGGTACACCATTAACCAAGGCTTTGACGTACATTGGCCTTAAGTGTTTGGTTAACCTCATCGCTGGTTTGTTGAAGATGACTTTTTCAGCGGCGTCTATTTCCACTTCCTGCCTATTTTCTGGCGGGCTATCTCTTGGTGATAGATCAACGTGCAGCACGTCGGACTGAGCTTTCTCTCCTTGGGTCCCTTCCTTCTCTTTTCCCAATATTTCTTCTTCAGTTACCCAATTTGTGGGAGGAGGCATTATTCTAGGGGGCGATCCATACTTTTCAAAGCGAGGTACCCTCTTTTTCCTTTTTGGCGTCCCATACAGCACATAGAAATCAAACGATCGCCCAGATGGGTCTCCCAATAGATCCACTTCACGGACCCCTTCCTGGTGCAATTGTTTCAACATGGTGTTGCGCGACACTCCCCTTTTCCGTCTTTCTGCTTCTAAATCAATCTCTTCTTCAACATCTGTCATACCATCGTTCTCTCCATCATCATACATTTCTCTGGAAGTTTGGCCTTCATCGCAGATTAGCACGCAGGCATCTTCCTCATTATCCTCTTTTCCTTTGCTTTTGAACTCATCGGCCAACAAGTAGTTGTTAGCCAGGACAGGAGGTAATGTGCCAAACTGGATAGTTAGAGGTTGTTCGGGATCATCTTCATCTTTCCTGTCTCGCTCAAACTTCGATCTACCAGATGAGCTTTCCGGCAAATCTCCCATTGATTCACCAGTGCCTGTTTCTTCGCTATCTCCAAAAACGTTTTCGTTGGCTATTCTGAGCGTTTTGGGCGCTCTAGGGCGTGATTCCCCTTGCTGTTGCCTCGTCATCCGCACGTAATTACGTTGGTAACGCCTTTGTTGGGTTCTGGTCATTTCATTGAACGACATTACCCTTCCTGCGTTGTTCTGGAACGAATGCCATACATTGGGCTGGTGAGGCTGCGGCCTAAACGTTCTTCTTTGACCGGCCGACCCAAACCCCCTTTCGCTATGCATTCCTCCATACAACGGCATTCTTCGCTCCCTGACGGGCTGAGCGACTGATACGAAATCAGGCCGATGATGGGATGGCCGTGTCATTGATGACCCTGTATTCGCCTTCAACTCGTGCTTACACCTGTTGCACAGAATATCTTCGCCCTGTTTGGGCTCTTTCCCTTTGATGCGTTCAAACACGCTGGGAAGCGGCTTGGGTTCTTCTTCTTCGTCATCAATCACCAGTTTAAACCTTGGCAGTTTATTTTTCAAGTCAGTCGTTATCATATTCATTGCTAGTGGCCGTGGAAATGGGTCTTCGTCCACCGCCATCTTCTTCTTTTCTTCGAACGTAATTCGTCCTGAGTCGATGGCGTCCTGCAACACATGGCGAAAAACCATACAATAATTAGTCGCATGTGACCATGCATTATTCCATTTACAGTACTTTTTACCCTTAATTTGTTCAGAGTCGGGCAATTTGTGTTTGTCGCTCAACCTTATCTGCTTATCCTTATATAATTTATCGAATATAAGATCAGCTTTGGTTATGTCGAACGAGAACGCTCGCGTTTTTCTGTTTTCACCTTTTGCAGGTTCATCTTTGCCTACTATTTTTGGCTTAACTAACATAGGACACGTATATGCTTCTCCTTTTACTAGCTCAGCCAAGCATATTTCGGTCTGGTCATAATAACCATCATCGATAGTATGAACATTGAAATTCGGGTCTTTATAATAAGTCCCGTTACTGGAATTTTTCATTTGTTCTTCCTCTCTTACCAGTCGCTCATATCTAACGACATTCGCGCTAAGTTGGAATAAATCTGGGAATTCTCTATCTTGGAATTTCTTCTTTAAATCAAAGCTTAAACAACTTTGTGCGATTTTGACAAATTCCTTTTCAGGTAATGGCACAAAGCATTTACTTCTGACCGTTTTGAACCTTTGTAGGAAATTTTTTGCCCACTCGTTAGGCAATTGACGTAAATTCGCTAAATCGGCCAGTGTAACTTCGGACTCAGTTTTGTAAAATTGAGCATGGAATAATTGCTCCATTTGTTGCCAAGTTTGGACGGAGTTTGCTGGCAAATTAATGAACCAAGAAAAAGCTACTCCTGTTAAGGAACTTGGGAACAACCTCAACTTATGGTAATCATTCACCTCACCACTTTGCAACGTGAATCTCCCTACATGTTCTAGTGTAGATATTTCTCCTAGGCCAGTGAATAGTGAGAATTCCGGTACTTTGTACCCTCTAGGCCATGGATATACCTGATCTATCCAATCAGGGTATGGCTTGGTGTAAATTGGCCTAATCACCGGACGTACCCCAACTGTTATTTGATCTTGTACTATTTCCATAATTTGGTTTCTTAGCACGGCGTTAGGGTCATATGGGTTCCCCATTGGTTGATTTACTGGCTGATTCGTGGGAGGTCTAGTGGTCTGCCCTTGATTGACCATAAAAGTGCCATTATTCAGGTTGTTATAACCGGTAAACTGAGTGTCTAAACCGTCATTCGTACGCAACCCGTTCTGTCCAATATTTGGGACATTATCTCTCATGGTGGTACTACCCCCCAGGTTGGACGTAGTGTTACCATTATTCACGTTTATGGTTCCATTTCCCCCCGGGTTTGAAGTAGAAGGGCCCACAGGTGGCTCCAAACTTGGGCCAGAATGTACACCAAGAGAGTTGTATGGCGAGGTATGCCCTACGATAGTCCTAGATTGGAAGTGATTATCTATAGGCATGACATGTTGACATATTTGGCCTACCAACTTATACATGATTTCATTCAACGTATTTAGTTGTTTAGCCATATTATCAAAATGCCTATTCTCGTTTTGGGTAAATTTCTCCATATTATGAATGCTACGTAGATTTACCTGTTCAACGACATCCTGCGTGAGTTCTCCCAGCAATGCACGCATTGTGCGAGGGCTCAATTCTGTCATTGGCTCGTAGCGGCTGTGACTGATTGGATTTTGTCCATCTGTCTGTGGAGAGTGTTGTTGCTCCTCGTATCGCTCAACCACAGACTGGACTACTCCTTGACTTGCTGGTTCTTTATCGGAATTTTTATGAGGCATGATATCTTTTCTCTTTTTGTATCTTCACTTACCAAACACCAACTGTCCCACTGGGCGTGCCAAATTGTTTTCACGCGTTTTTGCAACCCGCCAACAATTACGAGAGAGAAGGGTCAGACGATTGTGTAAGGAACAGACCTCTTGAGACAAAGTCCCAAAAAGGGGTACGTATGCCAGTGAAGGATTACAATTGGGAAGTAGACAAAACGCCTCCAAGGGGCGCAAGCACACGAGTACTGAAAAAGGATTAAATTTAAACTAAGGAATAAAAATTACATGATCTCTTGTAGAGAGTTTTTGATTCGGTCTCTCTTCTTCTATGACATTACTTCTTTTATACTTCTTGAGCATCCCTTGGTTATCGAAACTGCTCAGACTTGCTTCGTATCCTTCGTAACCGCCCACTCTTTTAATGAGGAATCACTTATTCGGGGAGTAGTTGCTTAGTAACCGCTGCCACTACCTTTGTTGCTTCCTGGATCGTGGGATCGTGCCGGGTTTACTTGCCAACCGCTTCCAAACTGTATCCTTTAGACTTGTTTGATTTTGGGCGACTTGGGGTTCTGGGCGACAATGAGGCTGTCGTCCTGGGCGATTGTGCCGTACCATCTTTGTTCGGCCTCTGGGCGTCCTACAACCTTGGGGCGATGGTATTCCTTTGTTCTTGGGCTTCCAATATTCAGGTTTTTTCCACAGGCCTTCAACTTGGGCGTTTCTTCTTGGGCCTTTTAATTGGCTTCTGTTGGGTCTTTACCTTGGATTTATCAATTGGACTTCCTTTCGATTTTGGGCTGCATTTTAGTGTGTCAACAATACTATTTGTTCATCTTGTAAACATGCCTCTGCAAACAGCACTGGGAGACGATGCCAAGATCCGTTTCGCATATCCGTTTCAGATCACCCACGCAAACAACAAATGTAAATATCAGTAAAAGAAAACTTGATCCACATACGCAATTTTTAAAGGAAAGGCGTGTTATGTTCAAATATTCATCCTCTCGTACCATTAAGAGAACCATTATTGTCAGGTAAAATAACAATTAACAAGTCAAGGTCTTTTCCATGGGGCAGCAGTTTTGTCATGACATCATGGAACCTAGATTTTAAGACTCTTTCCATCTGATCAGGGTAGCCACTCACAACTAGCAAGAGAGGCTCCAGATTGACAGCCTGTAATGAAAGACGTAAAATCAGAGAAATAAAAATATGGAGTAAAATACTGCAAGACACAAAATGATTTAAATGGCATTACCATGCCAGAAGTTATACACATTTGAGCAAGCTCATGGCAAAATCTGTGTGCCATGATGTCTTGTACATTGCGAGCAAAGTTAATGAAAATCCAGTTGTTTATTGTGCCACCATTAAGCATCCTCTGCATGACACCAATCAAATATCAAATTTCCAGAAAAAAAAAAAAATATAACAGCGTATTTCTCGAGTAGCTTGTGATGTCAAACCAATGTTGATATTGTTCAAACATTCAATAAAATGGAGGAATGAATGAAAATGAATCAGTGGCCAAACTTTTGGCCTATGCGATCGCATAGGCAGAGAACCATGCGGTCGCATGGCTGATGACAGGAAACAGAGGCGGGAAAAATTGCATATATATGCGACCGCATAGATTTACTCTATGCGGTCGCATAGAGTAAAGAAAAAGACGTTAGGCAGTTTTCAATTTTTGAAATTGGTGGCTTTTGGTTGTTATTTGCAACTCTTCCTTATATGTTTTGGCACCAACTCGTGGAGTATTGATCCAAGTCTATAAATAGGATGATAGATGATCAATACAAGAGTGTGGAAAAAAACAATTGATTATAGAATTCTTACTAGATTCATTACAAAAAGAAAAATGAACACTTCTTTCTTCATCCATATTATTTCCCTCATTGTGTTCTTGGAGTTTTGGAGAATCACACTAGTGCTTAAGTGTTGAATTCTTTTCAAGGCTTGATCAATTCTACAAACTATTTGCTGGAAAACCTTTAAGCACCTAAATTCATCGAAGAGGGGGCAAATATCGTTTGAGGACAATGATCTTCGTGTTTGGGCCTTTGATTCTTCTATGGAGTTGTTCATCATTTATTTATTGATTTCATGGAAGCAATGTTGTTTGATGCTATTGATTCTTTGTTCATTGGTCTCTTCTTCAAACCGCAATATGAAGAAATGATGAGATAAGTTTATCATATACAATTGTTTGTTTCCATTATTGTATTTAATTGGTCTTGATTTCATTCATCATGTTGCTGGTATTAATTCTTGATTTATTCTCCATTCATCTCTTAGGAAAATATTTCCCAACAACCAAAGATGCGGTATTTCCTGCGCACGTTTCCTCAGTGTGTAACCTCAACCTTTACTCCCCTAAGTGCTTTCTTGATTTGTAATCAAAGTAACATTAATAAAACTAGATAGAGATAGGATTTATCCCTCTTGACAATGCATAAACTATATAAGCTAAATGCCATAAATTCTTTAGTAGACTTGACCTTGAACAGATTAAGGAAAATGTTGACCCCAAAAAATGGTCCAACAGAAAATGATGATTTCAAGTATTTCTTGATTTGTAATATGATTATTTTTATGATAAAAAGGGGTTCGGCTTGAGGAGTAATATTTTAAGTAAAGAGTGCTCAAGTTTTCTTTGAGTGCATAAATTTGCATTAGCCTCAAATAGTGATAAGCACGTATTTTTATAGTAGGATACAATAACTACAGACCGTTATATAGTAAACTACGTGGCCTCATCTACCTGACTAATACATCACATTCTAATCATCTATCAAATCATGCCATAAATGCTAAGATCTTCTTATATTGCCTTTGCATTCGTGATGGGACAGTGTACAGCGTGTTGTCCCGCCAATCCCTCTTTTGGCGCTTTGGTTTATACATGTTAAGTTCTCCTGCTGGAGGTTCGACTGTGTCTCTTGCACATGGGGTCGGATGAAATAAGCAACCGCCAAATGCAATATCGAGTCGGCTGAACTCCAGGCCTTGTGCAGGTTCGATTTCCCTCTACATGGCTTATTTATTTTATGATTATTATACGAGTAACATCAGTCCCCTAAGTCCAAGTACGATCATTTATGTAGTGCATGGACTTCTGTAATGCATTGAGCATCGGGGGTAAAATTCGTGCGCTAGCTCGGGATCTGGATGATTTCTGGTTGAATGGAGCATTCATCCTTGGAACGTGAGTTAATGGGGATAGATTGTATGATGTAACCCATTAGTTATGTCGAGCCAGAATGGCAAGTTTCAGAGGACACGTGATCTTAGGTGGGTTTCACCGCTGAGGCGAGGCGTTGATTGTTGGGACGAGCCGAAAATGGAAGAGGTTAACGGGATCGTAGGGAATATGATCATAAACGAGCCTTATTACCCAAGCGAGGCCTTACTTATTAAGGCAATCCTTTTTTTCGACCGGTGGCATCCCCTCCACTCAAAATTCGCAGATTCCCAATACAGGACAGCCGGATATTCTGTCCATTCCCAAGACTTGAGTAACATGCACATTTTATGTGCAATGATAATGTTGGCGCACTCATGCCTATGTATACGCATGTTATGAGTACGTGTCAGATACGAATTCATCAGGACCTTTGATTCAAAATAAAATAGGCTTTCTTTCAACTTTGATGTGAATGACGAGATTACAGATGTATGGTCCAGATTATTTTCTAAGGGACATCCAACGGTGGGGGTTCCTTCGTGAAGCCTATATAAGACATTGGGAGCCCACATTTGGACTAAGTTCTTGGAGTTCTCTCGTTCGAGCTCAATATTTCTTGTTGTAGCCGGCGATTGGATCATGCTCTTTTGTTTTATACATCTTTATTGAGACAATTTTAGACCCTTTTTCACTTTTAATGGCTTTTTCTTCAAGAAATAGGAGATCTGGGGGTCTTCTAGGGTAGACATGGCTATTATCTGTGCGGAGGCTGGGATCCCTCCAGTTATTCCCACTGAGGGGATTATGGAGGCGATAGGGGGACCCATAGTGCGTGGATGATGCAGGAGGGGCTCATATATTATGACGTTAGGTGGGGGCCTCTTTATGGCAAATTGATATAAAGGAGGACGAGCTTGAGGGGTTTAGGGAGTCATATAGGATCCCAAATGATATCGAACTGTTGTTACCAACCCAAGAGGAGAGAGCATGTTTCCCAAGGCATGGGATTAAGGTTGCCTTTGCACCCCCTTTTTAGGTTCATCCTTAGGCAGTATAACCTTGCCCCTACCCAATTAGTGCCCAACGCCTGTAGTCAACTAGCGGGGGCTTTGCTCTTGTGGAAAGAGGCTACACTAGGTGAGGATATGCCTCTTCACATATTTCAAACCCTTTTTCAACCCCGAACCTCTAGTGGGGGGCGTCGATTGCAAGGGGTAGTATTGTATCAATCCCTAGGGCTCACATTCCCCCTTTATTTGGGGGACCCCAACCTCTATAAAAAAATTGAAAATCATCTTGGTTTTGGGTGAGAGGTCGCTGGCAAACTGTGGAAGGGGATGTGGTCCTAGAGATAACCGTCCCGATCCAGTATCATAAGTATAGCAAGTCGAGCCCCATCTGATCTTTAATGTTTATTGTTTGATCTCTTTTAATGCCGAACTGATAAGAGGCTTGTGTAGCTGCAGCTGATCGATTTCAGCTCGACCTGTCTGAGTGGGCCGTGATAAGGGCAATCTACAAACTGTCTATAGAGCGGAGGAACTTCAAAAATTTGATTGCAAAGAAAGCCCCATTTGTCACTCACTTTTTGATGGCTACCAAGGTAACATCATAGGTCTTGTTTTCTCTATGCACCTCTATTACCATAGCTCATTTGATTTTTCATCTTTCTGTAGGTCAACACGATAACAAGGAACGTGTGAAGCCCACCATGTTTGATTTGAGCAAAGGCTCGTCTTCTTATAAGAACTAAAGGGATAGTTGGCTCGTTTGTCCAAGGTGAACCCTCCACCACCTCCTTCGAAAGCTAATGAAAAAGATAATGAGGTTGGGCAAAAGGAAGGAGAGGCATCTGTAGATAGGCCACTTAAGAGAAAACTGACTATTTCCAAAAACGTTGGTTCCCCACCTCCCCCGAAACGACAGATTACCTTGGGGGAGTCACTAAGAGCCCATAGTGATCGAACCTATTTCTTCCATCAAAGTGGTGGAAGGTGACGAAGTGATGGAGGAAGGGATTCACCTTCAGAGAAAAAAGAAGTCGCTGATTTGAGCATCCCCAGCGACGATAAAGCTCAAAATTTTTTGGGAGGTCCAACCGACGAAATTGCCTCAGCGGTTTTGGAGATACTTCCGATGGAGGCCCAAGGGGTGGCGAGGCTTAGCCAAAAGTATTGGACCGAGAGGTATGCCACCCACGCCGAATCTTGCGACATAGAAGATCTGCTGGAAGCTGGGCTCGCCATGCAAGCTCGCTCATAGAATTTCTTCATTACTGCCCAGATGGAGGCAAAGCGAATGTAGGGGATTACGAAGGATTATTCCCTCCGAGCCCAGAATGCTGAGTTTTATACTATTAAGGCCAATGTCGCTTCTTCTTAGCCCAGAAAACTACTGAAGCCTCTAACTTGAAGCTTGTCGAGGCCGAGTCCAGGGTGAAGGTGCTTTCCAAAGAAAATAAAGAGCTGAAGGAAGAAGTCCACATCTACCGGGCTGATGTAAACAACTTGACGAAGCGAGTGGAAAACTCTGATAATCTGCAGAAAATTGCTTCGGCGGCCCTAGATGTGGCAAATAAAGAAAAGAGGGAGTTGAAGGCCCGTGTTGAGGAGCTTCAGGTTGAGGTGTTGACTTTTGACGAAAAGCTAAAGAAGGCTGAAGAGGCAGCGATCCATAACTACGTGGCACAATTTCATGAAACCGCTGAGTACGATGGGTTAGAAATTCATTGGCAGAGGGTCGCTTGTGATGAACTTTTTTCGAGGTTGGCAGAGTTGCATCCCCAGTTGGATTTATTCCCCCTAATGAATGAGTTCTTGCCAAAAGAACCCTCGACTCCAGCGATTGAAGGAGGGTCGGAGGCTTCGGATGGGTCTCCAAAAGAGGACATCGTGCGCGTAGATTAGGCCTCTTTGTAAATTTTGCATTCCTTTGTAAGTTTTGATTGCAATGAAATTAGTTTTTTTTGTTAAACCTTTTTGTGTTATATGCTCCTTTATAATTTTGCTAGTACTTATTTTTCTAATGTAGACCCTTAAATGATAATACTTAGCGACACGATTTAGGTAGCACGCACTTTTGCGAAGGTTACGAACTGCTGCCTGAGTTCGTCATAGAGGAACCTTTGATGCAGAAAACACGAGCTGGCCATACTTAATAATTTAGCCAATAATTTATGAACTCGTCATAATTAATAATTTGATGGAGTTATGGGCTCGCCATATATTGACCGTTTGATGGAAACGTATAAGCTGATCATACTTAGCCAATAATTTGTAAACTTGTCATAATTGATAATTTGATGGAGATATGGGCAAAATAAGAGACGTTTATTTGATCATAAACAGTGCACATACAGACGAGGTCTTACTGGTAATACATGAGAAGGTGTTCCATATTCCACGGATGGGGCTGAGCCTTTCCATCCAGGTTTTCAATCAAGAATGTTCCTGGCCGAACTTCGTCTGCAATTCGATAGGGACCTTCCCAATTAGGACCGAATGTACCTACTCTAGGCTCCTTTGAGGATATGAACACCCTTCGGAGCACTAAGTCGCCTCTCCTGAAAGATTTTCATTTGACCTTGGCATTGTAGTATTGAATCATCTTCCTTTGGTATACCACCAATTTAAGCTGTGTGCCTCTCTCCTTTCTTCAAGAAAGTCAAGTTCACCTCGCCTTATTTCTTTGTTGGTGACTTCGTTGAAGTGCAAGCGCCGAGGTGACGACAAACCAACTTCGATTGGGCTCATTACTTCTGCACCATAAGTCATGGAAAATGGAGTTCACCAGTAGCATTTCGACTTGTAGTTCTTATTGTCCATAACACATTGGGGAGATCATCCACATATGCTCCTTTTGACTCATCAAGCTTCTTCTTGAGTAGATGCTTTATGGTCTTGTTAACAGACTCAACTTGGTCGTTTGCTTGAGGATGGTAAGGGAAGGAGAAATGTTTTTTAATACCTAGTTCATCGCAAAGGTCGTGAAGTTTCTTGTTATCGAACTGTCGCCCATTGTCCTTAACTATAGAATATTCTTCCATAGAAACATGGATGTGTACGCTTCAATGATCTTTGCTAGCGGTTCAGCTTCAACCCATTTAGTAAAATAGTCGATGGTGACAACTGCATAATTAGCCTCTCCATTTCCTTTGGGCATGGGCCCTATCAGGTCGATCCCCCATTTGGCAAAGGGCTAAGGACTGGATACAACAGTGAGTTCCTGGGACGGCTGTCTCTGTATGGGAAAGAAGCGTTGACACTTGTCACATCTCTTCACGAAGTAAATGGCGTCATTCTTTAAGGTAAGCCAGTAATACCCTTGTCTTAGGATTTTGTGGGCGAGGGTTAAACCCCTAGTATGGTTTCCATATATTCCCTCGTGTATTTCTCTTAAAACGTAGTTTGCTTCGTCACATCCGGTGCATTGTAAGAGTGGCGAAGAAAACTCTCTTTTGCATAATACCTCGTCCTTGATTATGTAATGAGCAGCTCTACATCTGAGTTTTTGGGCCTCTTACTTATTTTCTGGGAGGATGTGATCCTTGAGATATGCTAGGATGGGTCGCATCCAGTTGGGAGTTTCTACAATCCACATCACATCTTCTAACTTAGCTGTAGAAGGCTTGGTGAGATAGTCAATGGGTACGAACTTGAGTAACTCTAAATCCTTACTGCTGGCCAACTTCAATAGTGCGTCTGCATGTGTGTTATCTACCCTAGGGACTTGGGTCAATTCAGATTTATCGAAGTAAGGGATCAGTTCCCTAACCTTGTAAGTTGCCATACCCTTGTCTTTGGCGGCAAAATCGTCGTTGACCTGGCTTACCATGAGTTGCGAATCGCTTCGGATAGCTACACTTTTCACCTGCATTTCTTTGGCTAGCTTGAGGCCTGCCAGGAGTGCCTCATATTTGACCGCGTTGTTGGTTGTCTTAAATCTGAACCTTATGGCGCAGTTAAGTTTGTGGCCATCTGGGCTTTCTAGCAGCACTCCAGCCCCGGAACCACTTTCTCCAGCCAACTCGTTTACAAACAAGACCCAGGTCGGTAGTTCCATGGTAGTATTGATGTATGTCGCTTCTGTAAACTCCACCATAAAATCCACTTTGGCTTGTCCCTTCATCGCAGTTTTGGGCTGGTGTGAGATGTCGAACTCACTTAGCTCCATAGCCCATTTCATTAATCTTCCAGGAGCATCTGGTTTCTGGAGCACCTGCTTGAGGAGGAGGTTTGTTAGGACGTGGATACTGTGGGCCTGGAAATAGAGCCTCAATTTTCTTGAGGCAATCATGAGCGACAAAGCTAGCTTCTCCACATAAGTATAACATATTTTCGCTGGTAGAAAATCCTTACTAACATAATTCATAGGCAGTTGTATATTATCTTGTTCCCTCACAAGTACCGAGCTTATTGCATTGGCACTTACAGCCAGGTATAATGATAGAACCTCTCCTTCTTTTGGTTTGGAGAGGAGTGGGGCCTGACCCAGGTGTCTCTTCAGACCCTGGAACGCCTCTTCGCATTCTTCGCTCCATTGGAATTTCTTTCCTCCCTTCAGAACCTGGAAGAATGGGAGGCATCTGGCGGTAGCTTTGGAGATTAAACGGTTCAATGCTACAAGTCTTCCCGTGAGGCATTGCACCCCCTTTGGCTTGTTGGGAGACCTCATGTCCATTAGCGCTTTGGTTTTCTCAGGGTTCGCCTCAATGCCCCGCTGGTTAACCATGTATCCTAAGAACTTTCCCGAGGTGACCCCAAAGGCGCATTTAGACGGATTGAGCTTCATGTGATATTTTCTAAGAATTTTGAATGTGGCTTGCAGGTGCGTTATGTGGTTTGTTGATTTGAGGCTTTTTACTAACATATCGTCTACGTATATCTCCATCGTTTTATCTAGTAGGTCAGCGAACATCTTATTAGCTAGCCGTTGGTAAAGGGCAATGGCGTTCTTTAAATCGAAAGGCATTGCCTTGTAACAATACAAACCCCGATCCGTTACGAAGGAGGTGTGTTCCTCATTGGTAGGATACATTGGGATCTGACTGTACCCTAAATAGGCATCCATGAAGCTTAGAAGTTCATGTCCTGCAGTGGAATCGACTAATTGGTCGATCCTTGGAAGTGGAAAACTATCTTTTGGACAGGCTTGGTTGAGGTTAGAAAAATCCATGCAGACCCTCCACTTGCCGTTAGCCTTCTTTACCAGAACAGGGGATATCCACTTCAGGTACACTACCTCGCTGACGAACCCATTGGACATAAGTCGGTGTACCTCCTCTTTAAGGGTAGTGTATCGCTCCGGATTTAAAACTCTTCTTTTTTGTCAGTAGGGAGCAAACTTGGGGTCTATGTTGAGTTGGTGGCAGCTGATTTTAAGGTCAATGCCCACCATATCTTCGTGCTTCCAGGCGAATATATCCAAGTTGTCGAGCAAGAAATTCTTCAATTTGGCTTTTAATTCTGTGCTGAGTTCTTTTCCAATTTGTAGTGATTTAGTATGATCTTCTGAATTGACGGGAAAGAACTCTAATTCTTCCACTGAAGTAGCTTGTGAATTTGATTCAGTGATCATGGGATCTAGGTCTACTTCTACTACTCCTTCAAGGGCATCTATCATATTGACATCTCTCCCTTGTTCAGGGGTGCAACCTTCTTCAGGTGCTTCATCCATTTCCGCATCTATCAGCACCATGTTGATGTTTCTGGGCTCGAATTTTCTCAAAGAGCTTAGGTAGCATTCCATGGAGCCTGCCTGATCGCCCCTGACTGTGGCGATCCCCTCTTTTGTGGAGAATTTCATGCAGAGATGGTGTATAGAAGTTATTGCCTCAAGTTCCCTTAAAGCGGGTCGTCCCAAGACATCATGATAGGCGGACCTATGGTCTACCACCAGAAATTCCATAAAATGTTGGACTCGGAAAGGAAATTCTCCCATCTCAACTGTCAAAGTAATTCTTCCCCTTGGGACGATGCTGTCGCCAGTGAAACCATATAAAGAGGCGGTCATGGGAGCCAGCTCATGATCTACCGTCATTTTATCAACGGTGGTTCCGAAGAGTATGTTAACTGAGCTCCCGTTATCAACTAGCATGCGCTTGAGGCCATTTCTGACCACGACAGCTCGGATAACCAAAGCGTCATAATGTTGGTAATGGACCCCTACGAAGTCCTCTGGTGAGAAGGTAATTGGTGGAGTGCTCCTGGACCCCCTACCAGAATTGTTGATTAAATAACTCAACATGGGGGGTTCTTTGGCTTCTCTCGAGCAGTTCCTTAGAGCGTTTCTGGAACTTCCTCCAATATGCGAGCCGCCAATGATAGTGTCAATTTCTCTGATAGGTACATTCCTGGCGTCAACCAGAGGTTCCTTCTTGGTCTTTGACCTCGTGCTCTATTCCTCTCCTCCTCATGTTCCCTTCTAGGAGGTTCGTTCCGGCGGTTCCATCTTGTATCATTGTATCGAGGTTCTTGTCGAAGTGGTGGGGTATTTTCCTGGGGACGATGGATGTTCCTTCCTTCATTATGGGGGTCACTATACTCGTTGCGACGTTGTTTGTTTGCATAATTTTCAGTGCCGGGTCCGGAGGATTAATGGGATGTATGATATGGCCTATTTCTAAGCTATCCACCCCTTGCCCTGTCTCTTCCTCTCCCATTGGGCAAATTTGACGACCTGTGTGTATTGGGACCTTCTTCTTCATATGCCAAAGAAGGTACGTCGTTCAATGTCGCGGTGGCCAATGCCTGCCCTAAAGTGGGGGCTATAGTTTGCCCAGTTTGAGTCCATTGTTGATCCACCAAGTTAGACATAGGGCCTCTCCTGTGTCTTTGGGGTGGTGGCAATCCCATTGAGATTCAATTACGATGGTCTATGAGTTCTTCGTTAATAATTTCACTTCTCATCATTTCCACCAGTGCATCGTAGGTGGTGGGGTTCTTGTTGCGTACATCCCTCCAAAACAAAGTGTTCATGTTAAGGTCTCCCCTTAAAGCAAAAAGGGCCTTTCTATCCTTGACTTGTTCGCAATATGTCATTTCGTTAGTGAAGCGAGCTAAGTAGCTCTTCAAGGTTTCTCTCGCCTGTTGTCTCATGTCTTGCAGCCTTTGGATTGGGGCCTTCCCCTCTTTGCTGGATAAGTATTGGTTCAGAAAGGCCTTTTTCAGGTCTGGCCAGCTTCTGATGCTACCTGCGGGGATGCGACTGTACTGAATTTCTACCGTCCCTATCAGCGTAAGATGGAAGGCTCTATATTTCAATGCTGGCAAGGCTCTTCTTAAAGACATCTGAGTTTTGTAGTTACTGAGATGTTTCGCCGAATCGACATTGCCCTCATACTTAGGTATCCTGGGAGGGACGAAGTGGTTAGGAATCGGGGCGTTTCGTAGTTCTTGTGAAACGATAGGCTCTTATCATCGTCATCCATTTCGAATGACCTACATGGTCCGTCAAAATCGTTTCCATCTGCTTGATACCTAGGCGCTGCATTGGCCTGATTCTCTGTGTTAGCGACATCTCTCATTTTCTGCCTATTTCTATGGAAAGTTGGACTCCATGAGGTTCATTCCCTCGTTCTGCTCCTGTGTTCTTTGAGTTGGAGGCTGATGCGGCCTATTCCTAGGCCTGGAAGGTCCAATCCCGTCAAAGACACTGGCAGACCTTTATGGTCCATAATCCTGCAAGTATTCTAGGGGGAGATTTTCCCCGGAGGTATATCATCACCGAGGTGGCTTGTGGCATAGTTGGTGGAAGCTTTAGCTCCTAATTCCCTTTCTATTGGGTTATCTTCCCCATGCATTTGAGGATATGTTGCTGTGTCAGCATACTCGCCTTCTTGGTGGTAAGCTATGTTCTAAGGCATCTGGGGTCCAGCCTACTGTTGCATCTGCATTAATAGTTGTTGCATGGTGGCGTTTTGTTGGGCCATATTCCTCATGTTTGCAGCTATCTCGCCAACTCTCCGTGCCAAGCGTGTAATGGTACCGCCTCTTTTGAGGCAATGATGGGGGCAGTATATATTGACATTTGTCGAATGACCTCTTCTTCAGAAGCCTCCTGTCGTCTTCCTTCGTTATGCGCTCCTTGGTGGCTTGAACTCATGGTACATTTTTCGATTGCCTCCTTGCGATGATTCTTTTTCAAGAATCAAGACATTTCTTCAAGTTTCTTCGATGATGGCCTTTACCACTAGGATGTACGTGGTTATGGTGTCAAAGTTTCCCACAGACAGCGCCAATCTGTTGACCCCAAAAAATTGTCCACATAAAACGATGATTCCAAGTGTTTCTTGATTTGTAATATGATTATTTTTATGATAAAAAGGGGGTTGGCTTGATGAGTAATATTTTAAGTAAAAAGTGCTCAAGTTTTCTTTGAGTGCATAAATTTGCATTAACCTCAAATGGTGCTAAGTACGTATTTTTATAGTAGGATACAATAACTACAGACCGTTAAATAGTAAATTACATGACCTCATCTGCCTGACTAATACATCACATCCTAATCATCTATCAAATCATGCCATAAATTTCAATATCTTCTTATATTGCATTTTCATTCGTGATGGGACAGTGTACATCGTGTAGTCCCATAATCCCTCTTTTGGCGCTTCGGTTTATACGGGTTAAGTTCTCCTGCTGGAGATTCGGCTGGGTCTCTTGCACATGGGGTCGGATGAAATAAGCAACCGCCAAACGCAATATCAGGTTGGCCAAACTCCAGGCCTTGTGCAGATTCGATTCCCCTCCACGTAGCTTATTTATTTTATGATTATTTATACGAGTAACATAAAACATCGTTGTCTTTAAAAAATGGAATTTAAAAACTCCACCGGAAATTTTTATCCCCTATAGATTCTTCGTATGGTGACCAAAAGTAGCAAGTTAAAAAGGTTACAAAACATCCAAACAATAATGAAGCAGACTCAATTTATGAGAATTTGTTTTTCTATACTGAATGGAGAATGAACCTCGATTTCTTTGTAACTAGTTTGAGGATAGAGAAAATAATTTCTTATTTCCATGAAATTCAACCTTTTAAGAGGTTTAAATTTAAATTTTGAGAAAGAAAACACCAAAATTCGATAAATCTTTAAAACAAAAGTGACTAAGGTTATACTTTGCCCAAGAGAGATTTTTTTATCTTAAGGCCCAAATTTCATTCCCATAAAAATAAGGCCCAAATTCAGCTCATCCAATTGTATGAACTTGTGGCATATGCTGGAAGTCTCCTTCCATGATGTGATACCATATATGGACCATGCTATTTGTACACCGGGATTGACACCCCGGTGTACAGACCCCCTCGCAAGAGAGGGGCCCACGACCAATAAAAAATTGTGGGCCCCCTCTCTTGTGAGGGGGTCTGTACACCGAGGTGTCAATCCCGGTGTACAAATAGCATTATCCTACCTTATATAGTTTCACTAACTGCTCCATTACAGCACGATTGACAACACGGGATATGACCTCAGGTGTAATAGATACCTATTACTCACAAAGCAGGAATTAGTGTTTCACTACAACAAAATTATAAGTGAAATCTATACAATATAAAAGAGGCAGTTTTTTGTCACGTGTCACATTCTCCTATCTTCACCCAAAACGACGTCTTATCAGCTTAAACATCCAATTCGTCGCTTTTTGCCTTACCGGAATCTAGCAATCATGTTGTCTTCTCCAAAATGCTTCCTCATATCTGTAAAACCGAAGCAAACAGCCGCCCAGAAATCCCATGAAAAATAGCAAAGCCGTCAGAAGTAGAAGAACAATAATGGATATGATATTCGAGATTCCAAACTTGTATTTTTACAGATTGATTGTGAATTGGAATAATGATGATTTTTCAAGGAGTTATTGTTCTGAATTTGAATTTGAAATGGAATTGATTTTATAGAAATCGTTGGTTTTGACTAAAAAAAGGTTGTATCTTCGTGAGGCACGTAGACACTGTGCATGAGTCCATGCGCACACGATTTTTTTTTTTATTTTTACATTGAGAGAAATGAAATAATTTTTTTTCCTTTTTTTTTAATCTGCTTATGTTATAATTGATAACTATATTTATGTAAAATTCTTTTTCTATATTTCATCGCTATGGCAAAACACTTTGTACACATGTTTTCAAAATTATTAATGAATTTTTTTTTTGCCACAAGAGGCGCTGCCCCTCGACCCCGCAACCTGATTGATCAGGTCGATCACCACCTGTGGCAACTGCCCTAGACCCCACGAGGGGACGCTGCCCCGAACCCATGAGATAAATGTTGGATACGATGAGTTGCGGTTCAACTTTAAATGGCAATTATCATACAGCTAATATATAAGATGTGCATTGGTTGACTTTAAAATTGAAGAAGCAATTGGGTTTCATTAATTTAAATTTCCAGATTTTCCAGATGGGATTTATGTTACCTACCAATTAATAAGCAATTTGCGACATGGTTCACTTCATTGGAAGTGCAATAGACTGTCCAAAATTAGGTAGACAAGTTGAGATTTAAAAAATAAAAAATTAAACCTCGCTAGCTTCTTTTTTGTTTATTTGTGTATTTTTCGTAAAGTTTTGCTAAATAAAATTTAATTAGTAATGTCTCCAAAAATAACCAAAAAATCAGTCAACACTATTACATAGCTAACTAAAATACGTGCACTAGTATTTACAAAAATAATTGACAAAAATCAAACAAGGCCACAGGCAGAAATAACTCACATCATACTGATGCAAATCCTTATAAGGCAGCTCAGCACAAGTGGTTGGCTTTCACAATACACCTGGTGCAACTGTGACCCTGTCCAGGCCGAAGAGGAAATCTCATTGACTTGCTAGATGCAAGTTGCATTGCTTGGCTTGGAGCCTCTTCTTTCTGACTAGATTCCCAGTTGCTCAATCTGCTCTGTCACTTCTGAAGGTTCAGGTGACTGGGATGAAGATCCAGCCTCAACATAAGTGCCTGCAGGACTGCCATATGGCACTGGCAAGGTGGTCAATGTAGCTGGATATGGAACTTGCATAGTTTGGTGCAGCTCGGGAGTTGGTGTCCTAGACGGCCCACCTGCGGTGCCCCAGGTCCACGGCCAACTACAATGCCACCGCGGAGCTGAGGTGGTGGTCCTCGCTGATATTGCTTACCATCCCCAACCCCGCTGATATTCAGGAGGCCAGCCATAATATGGCTGCGGAGGCATTCTGCCACGCCCACCATACCCTCCACGCTGGGTTCCCCATCCTCTTCCTCCTACAGCTTGTTGTGGTAGTTGTTGTTGCTGTTGTGGGGGTTGGCATTGGGCGCCTCATCGTCCTCCTCCAATTTCCTGGTACTCCGAGCTTTCACCTCCACCAGGAAGTTCAGTTCGCCTCTTCATCACCATATTAGTTACTACATTATGAGATCAACAGAAACTATTATGTATTAATGTTTTGACAACATACAATACCAGATAAATAACAAGCAAGGTATCACGACTATATAAAAAATATCAATTCAAAGGCAACAACCATAAATGCTTCATTGCTTGCCAATGTACTGATGTTGGTTCCTGTAGGAATTGACTGAGTTTATTGACAGCAAACGTTATATCTGGCCTGGTATGTGACAAATATTGGAGACCTCCAACAGCACTCCTGTAGACTAAATGATTTTTTAAGACTTCACCTTCGGTTTTAGACATTGTTTTTCCAACTGCACTAGGCATAGGACATGGTTTGATGTCCTGAATATCAAATCTTTTGAGCAACTCACATATATACTGTGATTGAGTCAGATGAATTCCTGCACTATGCCTGTGAACTTCTATGCCCAGGAAGTGATAAAGCTCGCCCATATCTTTGAGAGCAAATTGACTGTGGAGTTTATTTATGAAGCTCTGCAGTAGATCACTATTGTTGCCAGCGATTATTATATCGTCCACGTAAACAAGTATAAAAATTATATCCCTTTCTGTTGTGAAGTAGAAGAGTGAAGTGTCTGCTCTTGATTGCTGAAACTTCCAGTCAGTTAGTGTATTTTTTAGCTTGTCATACCAAGCCCTTGGTGTTTGCTTAAGTCCATACAAGGCTTTGTCAAGTTTGCAGACATGTTTGGGCTTTGTTTTATCAATAAAGCAATTTGGCTGATGCATATAGAGGGTTTCCTCCAAATCACCATTGAGAAAGGCATTGTTGATATCTACTTACCTTATTTTCCAATCCTTTGAGACTGCAAGAGTGAGGATGATTTTCAGCGTAGATGTCTTTAATACTGGACTGAATGTCTCATAGAAATCAACCCCTGGAGTTTGGTGAAAACCATTTGCAACTAACCTTGCTTTGAACCTTTGAAATGATCCATCAGAATTTTGTTTTAACTTGAACACCCATTTGTTTCCCACTATGTTGTAAGATGGAGATGGGGGTACCAATCTCCATGTCTTATTTCTGATCAGTGCATTGTATTCTTCAATCATTGCTTTCTTCCAGTTTTCCTCCTTCCAAGCCTCAGTAGGATTTTCAGGTTCAATTCTACCCAGTTTACCTTCGATTGCCTGACTCGATAAGACTTTAGGTTTGAAGATACCAGCCTTTGCTCTTGTTATCATGGAGTGCCCAGTTCCACCTCTTCTATCACCGTGTTCTGATGGTACTGATTCTTTGATCTCTCACTTCAATATTTTCATTATCAGTTGATTCATCATTTTGCTCAGGTTCAGGTTGGTCATTGGAGATTTCTCTTTTAGTTGTAATGTTGAACTCATCATGAGGTAACTCTGCTGATGGTGCAGCTTCAAAAAGGGTGGCATCAGCAGAACCTTTTCCTGTAGAAGAAGTGAAAAATGGAAGTTGTGACTGAGAGTAGGATATGACAGTTTGTTCAGGAGACTTTGATTTATCTTTTGCAAGGAAGATTGACTCAAATGGAAATTCAGACTCATTGAAGATAACATGTCTAGATATGTAGGTTTTGCCAGTAGGACTAAGGCACTTGTAGCCTTTGTGAGATGAGCTATAGCCTAGGAAGACACACTTAACTGAGTGGAAGCTGAATTTATGCCTTTGATAAGGTCTTAGGCAAGGATAGCATGAACACCCAAATATTTTGAGGAATGTGTAGTCAGCCCTTTTATTGTTCAGCACTTAGTAAGGGGATTGCATTTGAAGGACTTGTGAGGGCATTCTATTAATGAAAAAGGTAGCAGCCTGGAAGGCTTCCACCCAGTATTTTAGTGGCATTTTGGCTTGAGCAAGTAAAGTCAGACCAGTTTCTACAATGTGACGGTGTTTTCTTTCAACTCTTCCGTTTTGAGATGAAGTGTGTGGGCAAGAATGTCTGAACTCTATTCCTGATTGTGAAAGATGATTGACAAAACTTCTGTATTCTCCTCCCCAATCAGATTGGAGGATTTTAATTCTTTTATCAAACTTATTTTCAACAAATTTTTGGAATTGAATGAAGATATTCAGATAATCGAATTTGTTTTTCATTGGATATATCCAGGTGTGTCGATTAAAATCATCAACGAAAGCTATGTAAAGTTTGAAACCAAAGGTAGAGAGGATAGGTGACTGTCCCCATACGTCTATGTGGATGAGTTCAAGAGAAGCTTTAGCACGTGAATTTGATGTGTTGAAGGGCAATATATGTGATTTTCCATACTGACAGGAATCACAAAAAAACTTGTGTTCATTCATTTTCAAGTTTTGATTACAATCTTTGAGAACTTGGGACAACACTTGACTAGATGGGTGTCCAAGTCTCTTGTGCCAAACATTGATCAGAGAGCTATTGGACTCGTGATTCTTGACTCTATTTGACTCAACTAAAAACATTGAATTGTAGGAATTATTCTGATATGATAAGTTTGGATTCTTTGACTGTGATGTAGGAGTTTGGAGGTTCCAGCTGGTACAACCCTTCTTTAAGCCTTCCGTGCAGCATCGTTTTCCTCGTTGATTTGTCCTTGACACAACAATAGTTAGAGTGAAACTCCATAAAGACATGATTATCAGTGGTGGGCTGTGAAACACTTATAAGATTTTTCCTTATTTCAAGAACATGAAGCGATTTATCTAGAAGCAAATGTTTATCAGTCATGGTTGGCATTTTAGATGTGCCTACGTGAGAAATATTGAGTTTGCTTCCATTACCAACCATGACTTTTTCCTTACCAGAGTACTTACTGGCCTGATTGAGATGTTCTGCACTTGAGGAAACATGGTTGCTGGCTCTTGTATCAGCGAGCCATGCTGGATCATTCAGTGTTTCTGGTGAGGCAACAAAGGCTGAAGGAGTGTAGTTTCTGAAGTTGCTTTGATGTGGTGCAATGGATCCATTGTAGCTCTCATCATATCTGTAATTACAGATATTAACCTTATGCCCAACCTTTCCACAGACTTGACATGTAGGTGGGTGATTGAAGTTTGATCTGCCTCTATATCTACCTCATCTTCTACCACCTCTAAAGTTACTGGTGTATGATCTACCACTATTGAAGGAGTTGTAGTTTCTGCCAGAATAGTGATTGTTTGGAGCCCTTTGAGTGAAGTTTGCAGATGATTGACTAAGATTGATACCTGCCATTTCATTCTTAATTGTGTTGATGTGATCAAGTCTGCTTTCATAAGTCATGATGGTGGATTGAAGTTCTTCCCAAGATATAGAATCTCTGCTATTAATTTGGACAACAATAGGTGTATATTCTTCATCTAGGCCAGCCAGAATTTGAGTCACCAAATCTGTGAGTAGTATGACTTTCCCAGCAACTTCAAGATTACTGGCAAGGAGTTTTACCTTGCTCAAGTATTGATCAATACTCAGGTTATCTTTCTTGGTTTTCTACAGTTTACCAATGAGAAAGGTGATCCTCGATTTGTTCTGAATGCCATAGCTATCACTTATTGCAGTCCATAGTTTATGAGAGTCTATAGATCCCATAACTCTCAGTGCAATATCAGGAGTCGTTGTTGCATAGAGCCATCCCATGAGTAGCTGATCGATGGATTTCCACTGACTGAATTCTAGATTAGATGTCATCTCTACACTAATCCCTGATTCTCCTGTAATCTGATAAATTCAGAGGGACACACTTTGGTTCCCAGTAAAAACTCTTCCAGATTGTGGCCTCTGATGATGGGTAGAATCATGTTCTTCCATAGGAGATAGTTATCTCTATCGAGTTTGATGGAAGGGGTTTGAGTGAGGGTCACACCAAACGGAGTGAAATGGTTACCTCCCAGCATTGGAGATACCACTGTGTTAGCTACTGAAGTCGATTGAGCTTGCTGACTGTTGGTTCCAGCATTATAGGCGTTTGTCATTGGAAGCTCTGATACCAAGTTAAACTTTGTGAAAAGATATATTAATCAGCTTGATACTCAATACTTTACAAATGAGGATGAGGTGAAATTTATACAGGTAAAGAATATTCTAGATGTTAAATCTAAGATGTACAAGTGAAAAAAGGAATCAATGGTGATTCATAATTTAAGGGTGGTCCAACAACAAGAAGGAGAGAGAGCTGGTGGAATTCTGGTGCAACTGATTAGTAAAGAACGTGAGTGTGCCATATGGAATTTAGTTGGTTAATTCAACTGTCCTAACAATGTGCCTTCACCAGAAAGAAAACTTATGCACGTAAAATCACTTGAACATACATGCAACATGGTCCAAACTAAATGTCAATCCGACAAAATTAGCCTCCTTTTGGTAGCCATTAAAAAGTGTTTTTTAAAGGGAAATGAGTTTTGGAATAGTGATTGTAGAAAAAGTTTTGAGTTTAAGTGCAAAATATTTTATTGCGTAAATGTGTGGTTGAAAATGAGTTTGCAAAAAAAAAAAAGTTTTGAAAAATGGATGACAAACAAGTGCATAGATAGAAAACAGAGTACACACGAGATCGGATAAACAGGACAGAATGATTAACTCTAACGGAACTACTTTTGTTACATGCTGTAATTAAACAGCCGCCACATTAGAACCAGCTGCAATAGAAGATATACAACATGAAATGTAACTAAAAAAATATAATAGCACAGTTAAACGTGTATTTGAGTTAATATCTTCAAGCATGCATTAAGTTTATTGACAAAACACATATCTAAATATGAAATAGTGTCCTGGAGCAAAGAGGATATACAGAACGAGGAGATCCTCTACTACTACATGTAAAGGAATTTCAGCACAAACCTAAGCTTTAGAATTCATAAATACAGAGTACTAATATCCGTCCGCATTAATGCTACAGATATAGAAAACAAGCGAAACAAAAATAGTCTTGGGGAATTCATATCATATATAGCAAATCATTCAGTTTTTGTATAAAACATTTTTATAGGGAAACAAAAATAGTCTTAGGGAAGAGTTTTTCCAATATAAATATGTCTACCTTCAATGCAGACAATAAAACAACCCTAAAGCAAAATTAATGAATCATGATTCATTTCTACAGAAAGATTTTTATAGGTCAATTTAGCAAAAATAGATATTTCAACGTAGAATTCAGTATATGTGCTTTTAAGAGTCCATAATGGTAGAAGAAATACCCAAAAATTGCAGAAGATTTATTTCATATCATTCAGAAACACACCTACCAAAATGATTGGAAATTGAAAATATAAATAATAAATAATAGTGAAATGGTGAGTCAAAAATGTGAAAAAACCCTAAAAGAATGGAGAGACAAAATAAAGAAATGAGTTGACTGCCTGGAGATGACATGGCTTCATGCATCGGAGAATCTTGAGACGTTGACTGGAGGGTATGCCACCTGGCAAAAGTCTAGAACATTTTGACAAATTATTTAAACACTAGTTATAGAGAGTTGTCAAGCTTATTTTATTACAAATAGAAATAAATGTGTGCTAGGTGCTCATGGCCTATGGTGTAAATAATATTATAATCAAATCTTTTATTCATTTTTAAAGTTCTTTTCATATTTTTTTCTTGATACCAGAGCCATAATGAGCACTCGGCACACCAAAAGTCTTTTCTTCCACTATCACTTTGCTATTCGCAAATAGACAAATTATATACACCCATCTCTCATTCATCAAATACATCGATCCCACCAAATCTAAACAAAGCAGAAACATAAAATTTCATGCCAAAATTGACAAATGTGTTCAAAAACGGGTTGATCATTTCACCAATGAAGACCTTGTCCCCACCAAATACATCACATCAAATCCAAACAAAAACAAAACTCACACCAAAATTAACAAATGAACTCATTGCCGGATAAAAGTCCTCTCATTCATGGTTGGATTATCACAATAGGCTTAGACACAACCCATGTAATATAGGAAGAACTTGAAATGCTTATATACACATGTGACTAATATTCGCAAGAATGAAGATAACAATCATTGCTAAGTTTTTCAAACAAAATTGTGCCTTCAAGCTCAGCACAGTTTGAAGGAGGATGTTAGAAATATCATAAAACTTGGCAATAGAAATGATGAGGATCAAATGAGCAATAAGGAGACCAGAAAATTTTGGAGTGATAAGATTGTCAAATTCAAATCAAAGGATAAATACAAAATTGTTAATTTGTTATTTGATAGTTATCTATTTTTTGGATATACACTAGTTACATAGAGTTGTTGAGCTTATTTTATTATAAATAGGAATAAATGTGTGTTATGTGCTTATGGTCTATGGTCATCAATCAATAATGTTACTGACAGGTCGAAAAAGTGTTCGACTTTGATTACCGCAAGTGCACGGATCGTTCAAGTAATAAAAATGGGTTTTAAAGTCCAAGTATCGTTCCCACGAAGATTGAGTAGTTTAGATATTATTTATCTCGACCCTAACCTAAAGTAAACGAATCCAAAGAGATTTTTATGAAATTGTGAATTTTTACTAAATTGAACTAAAATTATGAAATTGAATGCAAATTAACTAATGGATTGCCAAATGTGAATGTTTGATGAAAATATATGTATGAAAAGCGTACTAGGTTCCCGAATCCCCTCGTAAGCTCACCTCTAATCCCTATTTCACAACTTGATGACACAATGCGTCGGTTGAAGAATCAATGCTCCTATTTTATTCAACAATCTCTCTCGAGTAGAGTTGAACCTATTCTCGCATACCATTTGACTATATCTCTATGACAAATGCAAATATACAAGAATGCATGGATTTTTGTGAACACTTAAAGACTCACGTAAAGCATAGCGGTATATCTCTATCCCCTATCGAACCCTACGATGATTTGTATCTTGTAGAATCTATTCCCCTTCTCTCGAATGCATGAAATAGATCACCCAAACTCACATAATCATTGCGCATATAATTATGGAGACGATAACGTGAATACAAACCATTCAACACCCAACAAATATGTTTAGAATCAAATTGCAAAATAAGAAATTAGAAGTTTACAATACGAGGTTCATCGTTCACCTAGCACAAATGAAACTAGCCTAGCATAACTGAATTAAAATAAAGAAATAAATAAATAAGGGAAGACATCACCCAATTCATAGAAATAAAGCTTGAAATCCTTGGTCTTGATGTGAAAATTCTTGCCCTAGCCTTTGTTCTTGCCTCAAAAGGATGAAATTCTCTCTAGAAAGGCGTAACCCTAGCTTCTGGACGTTATTCGGCTTATATAGGAGTCCCCAAGTCATTACCATAAGTGTTGGATTCGAAATAGGAAACTCGGAATCTCGCCATTTTTTCCTTCTATGCGACCGCATAGAAGGGATGAATGCGGTCGCATAGAAGGGCCTGTTTGTGCTCTGGAATTCCCTGCATGGACCAATGCGGTCGCATGCAGGGGACCACTATGCGACCGCATAGTGGTGACATCTTTCAATTCGTGGCGATTTGGTCCCTGAATCCTGTTTTTCCACTTTTCGACCCTTTTTCCATCTTCTTCTTGTTCCAATGCACACTTTCAATACTCAATTGAATCTTTTCATCTCCATGTACTCAATTTCTTCTCCGAGTCATCTTTTGAGTATTTGCATCTTAGTCCATGAACTTTGATTTGTCTCCTTTTTGGTCCTTTTTCTCCATTTTTCTTCCTTTTTCACCACGATCACCGATGTTGACCTACAAACAAGATTTGTAACCAATTTAGCCATGTTTCACGCATATAACGATGGATATCCAAGTTAAACTCATGACTTAACCGTGTAAAATACACTCCTATCAACTCCCCCAAACTTGGATCATTGTTTGTCCTCAAACTATTTCATAACTTACCCTACATGACACATGGTTTGACAATTTGCCTTATCTCAGGATTGGGACAGCATGAAAGAACATGGGTAACTACAACTGTGCAACATCGCATCAATCTCTACATATTATATGAAAACTTGAAGTGTGTGTGTGTAAACTCATGCCAACATAGTAATATCATGATTGACTCATTCCCGATCCCATGTGGTCAAATTTTTCCTTCCATCCCTCGAACGATACACACTTCCCCCAAACTTATTCTTTTCACTCAAGTATCCCGGGGTGTGTCCTAGGTTGAATTCATCAAGTTCTAATCCTGTCCCTCTCTTAGTCCAGATACGTTGTATTATCACAAGTTCTCACTTTAATGAGTAGAGGTTCTCCTATTTCTTTGATTCCTTCAACCTTTTAGATTAGACTCAGCTAATAAATTCGTATCAAGGATATAGTTTCATCAACTGGATGTCGGGGCTAATCAATGATGTTTGTATGTGAGAATGCACATGCTACTTATCAAAACTGTTTTTTAACATCTTTCATTTGCTTTCTATGTAACCCCTGTAGCGAGCTTTAGGCCGATGACTCCCAAGTCTGATGACCATAGGGCACCAGGTTTTAAACCCTTGCAGGCTTAATCACCCGAGTTACATAGGCTCGAACAGATGTCCTTATTATTATTATTATTTTTTTTCAATGATTAGTGCAATGCCCCTGTTCTTTCTAGACATCCAGTTTCTAAAACCACTCCCTAACTTGAATCATTCACATGGTTTTCATCTCATTGGTCTCAGATAATCCACACAATTTAGCAAGCATGGAACCCTTACTCATCTCAGTGTTCTGTTGTAACAATATAACATTTAGACCATTCTAAACTTTTGGTATGATATCATATCTGAGGTGGTTTCTGGGTGTCATCACTATGTTCACTTAGTTCTAGATAATGGGTTAAATCACTCAACAGTATACTAGCATGAGCATCATGCGCAGAATAAATCAAGTCTTACATAAACATGTATTGATTAACCTGATGAGCACAGTTTTCCTCCCCCACAGTTCAATCATAGTCCAATAATACTCATCATGGTTAGCAAGATTGTCAAACCCACACAAGCACACAAAACTATAAACGAACCTAAGAATGCAATAAAAATATATTTGTTTTTTTTTTTTTTTTTTTTTGCACACAAGAAAGAAACGATCATGCAGAAATTACTAAACTCTATCCCCCAAACTTGAATAACACATTGTCCTCAATGGGTGGAAATAATAAAAAAAAACAAATAAACAGGCATGGAAGAAGAAAGACAAACAACATAAAAATGCAGAGGGGAAAGTAAATGGAGTACAGAAAACGCCCCTGATCAGTGCTGGGAGGTAGAAGGAACGTCTGGTGCAGCACTGTCATCAGCAGCCGGTGGAGGTAAACGGGCGAGGATCTGTCGCATAAGCTCTGACTGATGGGCCAACTCAGTGCGCATCTCTCGAATATCGGTCTCCATAGCGCCCAACCGATCCCAAGAGTCATCCACCCGCATCTGAATCCCGTCCACCCTACCTACGTAGGTGTTCAGACGCCCAGCTAAAACCTCCACTGATCGGCGAGTATTCAGACCCTCCCTATTGGCTGCCACGGCAAGGGTCCTGGCGGTGATCACATCATTCCGAATGGCGTGCAAAGTGGTACCCATGGTGCCCAAAGTCTGCCCAAACCCCGCAATATCACGACCAGATGCCGTCATCGTAGCGAACATCTGGCGGAGCAGCTGTGTGTCAACATCTAATGGTGCCTGTGGTGGTGGTGCAGCATACATATCGGCGTCATCGCCCTCCTGTGCGGGCGCAGCCTGATGCTGTCCCTGAAACGCCCGCTCCTGGGCTGCCCGGTGCTTAGCCCGAGCCCGATCCTGAGCCTCCAACGTGGATTGTCTGATTACCGCACTGGCTTTCTCTGGAAGCTCACTGGAGGGAATAGGGACTCCTGCCTGGCGACATAGACCACTGATAAGGCATGGGAAGATCAAGGAATGATGGCGATCAGAAGAGGCTCCCAAGTAGTGAATTTGGTCATATATGAATGTAGCCAAGTCAATCTTCTGTCCGCGCACTAAGTGATAAATCAAACCGGCAGTGGGATCAGTGAAAGTGGTCCGATGGGAAGTGGGCTCCACATTGTAGCACATAAAGAGCCATAGAATGCCGATGGAAGGAGTAAGCTGAATCTGCTCCCAGACTGGGGTCGGCAGTGGCCAAGCATTCGCACGCCCCAATAGTACCTCAGCGACAGTCTCCCAGTGAAAAGCCCCAGGGACAGGTGTAATGTCGTCCCAAGTGAGGCCAAAATAATCCTGTATCACCTCTGGAGAGAACATGATCCAGCGATCCCTGACCCAAGTCTGATGCTCGTGCTCTGAGCCGGGGGTGTCGATATCAACATTGAAATTTGCATAAAACTCGCGAACCAAATCGACATACGCTGGGTGTGGACGATCAACAACCCTATCCCATCCGCAAATACCCACCAAAGTGGTCAACTCAAAACCTGGGAAGTCTGATAATCGGACCGGTCGTTCCAGCAGAGGGGTCCAACGACTGATGATCTCAGAATAACGAGTATAGGCCTCGGGGTGTAGGAACCGACGAATCCCCCCTTCAGGTGCCCGAGTGCGGGCTGTGCCTGAAGTACTAGCTGCTTTCTCCTTTCCTTTCGCGGTACGCTTAGGCGGCATCCTGTAACACAAAACAAAAATGAAGCAAGTAAGGCATATGTGAAGTAGGAACGGGCAACAAGCAAACCAAAGCAAAGAGCCAAGGTATTGCAGGAAAGGTGACATAAGAGACTAAGAGCAATCATGTAGAGGAAATAGGTGAAACATGCAACCAATACCAAAATGAAACTCATATCACGGTAAAAGTAAACATGGGATATCTAAAACTATAGTAGAATAAAGAAGAAATCACAAATGTAAGTCGAACAGGAGCAAAAGAAGCAAATGGAAATGTGAACGACTGTGCAACTTCGGCCCGAGACACCGGCATGAAAACTCGAAATTTTCCCGAGCAACTTTCGGGCATATGAAAGTGTACAATGCCAACTATAACATATCCAAAATTCAGGCCAAACGGAGTTCAAATGGATAGAAAAACAGGGAGCCGAAGTAGGTGACGTGAGATGCCGTGAACCTATGTAATATCCCATATGTGGGATTCAAGGTGGCATGGACATGGCAAGGCAAGTGAATGCATAAGGAACTCGTGTGATAGCTTGGTGCAAGCATAACAAGCAAGCAAGAGTGCTCAAGTGGTGGAAAAATAGCCAAAAATGTCACAGAGACAATTCATCGAACACTTGGCAAGCAACCTACAAAGTTGGAGATCTTAATGGCTATGGCAATGGAAGAAAACCCAAAATTGTAACCCAATAAAACCACACACCACAACATCCATCAACTACCTAAGCCCCCACGCCTCAATCATCAAACAAAATCCAAAAGAATACAAAAATGGGAGGGGGTAAAAGGAACCCTTACCTTCGGTCGGTGTGGAGGTGGAAGGTCTAGGGCACGAGGTGCAATCAAGGAAGTGCGTGGTTCGGTTTGCTAGGGGCGAGAGATGGAGTGATGGTGTCGGAAATGGTGGTGGTGGTCGAGGGGTTGAGGGAAGGGAGTGGAAAAAAATGGGGGGAAGAGGGGGAGTGTCGGGTTTAAACAAAAAAAACGGCCCCCATTTTGCCCTCTATGCGACCGCATAGAGGAACTGGATGCGGTCGCATAGAGGAGTCAGTCAGGGCCAGGTTTGGCCCTGGAGCCCTTAATGCGACCGCATTCCTGGTAGCACTATGCGGTCGCATAGACTACCAGGAAAACATTAGGCAGCTTTGTCCCTAACGGAGGTCGGGTATTGAACATGCTGGACCCTCCAAACCTCGACTACGTGCCAACATGCTAAGTCCCATAAGACGCGCAAATTTGCAATTTAACACCGCCAAACTTACCAACGTGAGCCCGGGGACAAGGTGTGAAGAGACGTAAAATAGTGGACCGTGCACATGGGTATCCCAAAGAAGCATGAATGCCACTCAATAATCAAAAGTCTGATGCACCACACTCAAAATAGAGAAAAAAACCACGGAACCACTTGGTGAGTCCTCGTGAAATGCAAGCATATCCGAAACAAGGAAAGTGAATTGGAACCACGAAAAGGGCTTGGAAATGAGAAACGAACATTGAATAAAAACCCCTTATGTGGTGAATGAAAACCCCCATGAACAAACATTCCCAAACGATATTGAAACATAAAATTCACTCCCCTATGCACCATGAAACAGTGAGACATAAACAAATCACACAGCAATCCCAAAATGCACAAGTTGGCCAGAATTAAAAAGTATAAAGCGGTATGGTACCTCGATAGGCGTGCAGTTTATTTTTATTTTATTTTTAAAATAAACTCCAATATCATACAAAACATATAGAGAGCAACATAACATGTAATTGCCTAGAAAAACAAAATAGAAGGAAAAGTGCATGAAACTAAAAATTGCTTAAATGAATTTGCATAAAGCAAAGTAAGTAAAAGGGAAGAAGCGATGGGTTGCCTCCCATCCAGCGCTAGGTTATAGTCGTTAGCTCGACTGTACCGTGGTGGGGTCACTCCGGAGGTGTGAGATGGACGGTGGATTTGTCCTTGGAGGAACCACCGATCCAATAGTGCTTTAGGCGTTGTCCATTCACCTTGAAGGTACATTTGCTCTCGTGGGTGATTTCCACAGCCCCATGTGGAGATACCTGTGTGACAGTAAACGGGCCAAACCACCTTGACCTCAATTTTCCCGGGAAAAGCTTCAGACGAGAATTGAATAATAAAACATTTTGTCCCACAAGAAACTCCCGTCTCTGAATATGCAAATCATGATATTTCTTGGTTCGCTCCTTGTAGATTTTTGCATTCTCATAGGCCTCCTGGCGAAATTCATCCATCTCATTCAACTGAAATATCCTCTGCTCTCCTGCAGCTTGTAGATCCAAATTTAATTTGCGAAGTGCCCAATAAGCCCGATGCTCCAACTCTACTGGCAAGTGACATGCTTTCCCGAACACCAGCCGGTATGGTGACATCCCGATAGGTGTCTTGAATGCTGTCCTGTATGCCCATAGCGCATCATCCAACTTTCTGGACCAATCCTTCCTCGAAGAATTTACTGTGACCTCTAAGATTCTCTTCAATTCCCTGTTGGATACTTCAACCTGCCAACTGGTCTGAGGATGATATGGAGTGGCAATGCGATGTTTTACCCCATATTTACTCAGAAGCTGTTCAAACTGGCGATTACAGAAATGTTTTCCCCCGTCACTGATAATAGCCCGAGGTGTGCCATAGCGGGTGAAAATATGTTTCTTCAAAAATCCAATCACCACTTTTGCATCATTGGTGGGTAAAGCCACTGCCTCCACCCATTTGGAGACATAGTCAACTGCTACGAGAATATACTGGTTGGAAAATGAGGATGGAAACGGCCCCATGAAGTCGATTCCCCAAACATCAAACAACTCCACTTCTAAAATATTCTTCAATGGCATCTCATTCTTTCTTGATATATTTCCAGTTCACTGACAATGATCACATCTCTTTACAAATTCAAAGGCATCTCGAAACAACGTAGGCCAGTAAAACCCCGACTGCAAGATTTTTGCTGCTGTCTTAGAAGCCCCAAAGTGTCCTGCATAAGCTGATGAATGGCAATGCTCCAAGATTTTTGGTACTTCCTCTTCAGGCACACAACGTCGGATAATCTGATCTGTCCCACGCCTATAGAGAATTGGGTCCTCCCAAAAATAGTATTTCAAGTCTGCAAAGAACTTCTTACGCTGATGAGCTGAATATTCTGGTGGTGGGATGGTCTTAGCCAAGTAGTTCACAATATCTGCATACCAAGGTGCTGTCTCCACACTGAATAATTGTTCATCTGGAAAAATCTCATTAATGTCCAACAACCGGTCCTGTTGACCTAATTCCAACCTGGAGAGATGATCTGCTACCACATTCTCACTGCCCTTTTTATCCCTGGTCTCAATATTGAACTCCTGTAGCAACAAAACCCAACGAATCAACCTAGGTTTTGCATCCTTCTTAGTCATCAAGTACTTCAAAGCGGCGTGATCGGTGTGGACAATTACTTTAGACCCAACAAGATAAGAACGAAACTTATCAAAAGCATACACCACTGCTAACAACTCTTTTTCCGTGGTTGCATAATTGAGTTGTGCATCGTTGAGGGTCTTGCTAGCGTAATAAATCACATGAAAAATCTTGTTCCTCCACTGCCCCAAAACAACTCCAACAGCGAAATCACTGGCATCACACATCAACTCAAACGGTAGCTCCCAATCCGGTGCAACAACGACAGGTGCTGAAATAAGTTTCTCCTTCAGAGTTTTAAAAGCCACCAAACACTCTTCAGTAAATTCAAATGGAGTATCCTTCATCAATAAGTTACACAATGGCTTAGTGATTTTGGAAAAATCCTGTATGAACCTTCTGTAGAACCCAGCATGACCCAAGAAACTACGAACACCCTTCACAGAAGTAGGTGGTGGTAATTTCTCAATGACCTGGATTTTTGCCCGATCCACTTCAATTCCTTTAGCTGAAATCCTGTGTCCCAATATAATGCCCTCCTGCACCATAAAATGACATTTCTCCCAGTTCAGTACCAGATTTGTCTCCTCACATCTCTGCAAAACCAAACTCAAATGATCCAAGCATTCATCAAATGAAGACCCAAAAACTGAGAAGTCATCCATGAACACTTCAATGAACTTTTCAACCATATCAGAGAAGATTGCCATCATGCAACGCTGGAAGGTAGCAGGTGCATTACAAAGGCCAAAAGGCATTCTACGGTAGGCAAAGGTACCGTAGGGGCAAGTGAAGGTAGTTTTCTCCTGATCATCCGGTGCCACTGGTATCTGATTGTACCCTAAATAACCATCCAGGAAACAGTAATGTGTGTGACCAGCGAGTCTCTCCAACATCTGATCAATGAACGGGAGAGGGAAATGATCTTTTCTGGTTGCTGTGTTAAGTTTGCGATAGTCAATGCAAACTCTCCATCCGGTAACTGTTCTGGTAGGAATGAGCTCGTTTTTCTCATTTGGTACAACTGTGATTCCCCTTTTCTTTGGCACAACCTGAACAGGGCTGATCCACGCACTATCAGAGATAGGATAAATGATGCCTGCATCCAGAAGCTTCAGTATCTCAGCCCGAACCACTTCCTTCATGTTTGGATTCAGTCTCCTCTGGCTGTCCACACTGGGCCGAAAATTCTCCTCCATGAGAATCTTATGCATGCATAGCGAAGGGCTGATCCCTTTTATGTCGGCAATGGTCCAACCTAACCTAATGTTGTTTTATGTGCCCGCAGCACCCGTAACAGTTTTTCCTCCTCCAGATCACTGATTGTACTTGAGATAATAACTGGAAGTGTAGATAACTCACCCAAGTAGGCATATCGGAGATGTGGTGGAAGTTGTTTAAGCTCCAATTTGGGTGGCTGCTTTATAGATGGCAAAGGTTTTGATGGACCAATCCCAAGTTCTTCAAAGGCCCTGTGGCGTGTATATGGGCGATTTGTTTCCAAAAATCGTGCACAAGTCTCCATCTCACTGGATTCCGATTGTGTGGATTGAGAATGCACAATACAGGCCTCATAAGCATCCGACGGATTGTGAAACAAAAATGTGTCATGTACTGCCTGGCTGATGACATCAATCTTGAAACAACTGTCCACTTCAGAAGGGAACTGCATGGCTTTGAACACGTTGAATGAAATCTGTTCCTCACCCAATCTCAGAATTAGCTGCCCCCTTTGAACATCGATCAAGGCTCTCCCGGTAGCTAGGAATGGTCTGCCTAAAATGAGAGGAATATCCCGATCCTCTTCCATGTCCAAAATGAGAAAGTCAGCTGGAAATATGAACTTTTCCACCTTGATAAGCACATCTTCAATGATTCCCCGTGGATATGTAAGAGATCTGTCAGCTAACTGGAGTGTCACTGTTGTTGTTTTAGCCTCTCCCAAACCAAGTTTCCTGAAAACAGACAATGGCATTAAGTTAATGCTAGCACCTAAATCACACAAAGCCTTATCAAAATAAATATCACCAATTTTACAAGGGACAGTAAAACTCCCTGGATCCTTAAGCTTTGGTGGAAGCTTTTTCTGAAGTCTTGCGCTAACTTCCTCAGTGAGCATGACTGTCTCATGTTCTTCCAGCTTGCGTTTGTTTGAGAGGATATCCTTCAGAAATTTTGCATAGCTTGGCATCTGAAATAGTGCATCCGCAAACGGGATATTGATATGGAGCTTCTTGAAGATTTCGAGAAAACGCTTGTATTGCTGCTCCATTCTATGTTTCTTCATCCTTTGAGGAAATGGAATGGGTGGCTCATAAGGATTTACCGAAGTAGTTGTCTTTTCCATTGATGTCTCTGATTTCTCCTTTGATGCAGTTTTAAGCTTTTGCTCCTCCGTTTCCACAGACTCTTCTTCTTCCACAGGTACTACCGTGTCTGGGACTGCCCCCGGCTTCTTAACATGAATTTCTGGTAGTTGTACCCCACTTCTAGTTGTAATGGCCTTGGCATGCTCCCTTGGATTGATTTCCGTATTACTGGGTAGATTACATGGTTGTCTAGTTGTCAATGCAATGGCCATTTTCCCCATTTGAGCCTCTAAATTCTTTATAGCTGCATTCTGATCATGAAGTGTTGCCTCGGTTTTCTTCATAAAATTGTTGTTGGCCTCCATGTACTTTGCAAACATCTCTTATAATGGTAACTTTTTCTCTGGAGGTGGAAACTGACCCTGTGGTCTCTGTTGATTCTGATTGCTCCATGAGAAATTTGGGTGCTTTCTCCAACTCGGATTATAAGTGTCTCCAAACTGATTGTTCTGTTGGCGTTGCCCCCACTGTGCAAAATCTGCATGCTCCACCCTTTGTAGTAGAAGTGAACATGCTGCTGTGTCATGGTCAGCCCCACACTCATTACAGACCGACCACCTGGTTTGTGCTACATTGGCGGTTGGTTGCATATTTTCGACCTTGTTAAACAATGAATCAATTTTTGCAGACAAGGCTGAGAAAGCATCTACCTCATAGACCCCCGATCCTTTTTTCTGAACGTCCCGTTCGGATGACCACATAGCTGAAGTATTGGCAACTGTCTCAAACAACCCTAATGCTTCATCAACATGTTTTCTACACACTGATCCACAGGATGACGAGTCGATCATGCTCTTGAATGATGGATGCAACCTAGTGTAGAAGTATTGGACCTGGAGTCCTTTGCTAATCCCATGATGTGGGCACTTCCGAAGCAAGTTCTTGAACCTCCCCCAAGCTTCATCAAATGATTCAGAATTGCCTTGCCGAAAAACAGAGATGTCGTGTTTCAGCTGTGAAATCTTGGCTGGTGGGAAAAACTTGGTACAAAATTTTTGTGCTAAGTCATTCTATGTCGTGATGCTTGCAATAGGTTGAGAGTCCAGCCACTCAATAGCCTTATCCCTCAAAGTGTGTGGAAATAATCTCAAACGGAT
>CM032633.1:34400517-34422951 GCA_019097785.1 Fraxinus excelsior
TTTTCTTTTTCGGTTACTCATCCTATTTTCAATTTCGAACCCCCGTTCAACATTCTTTTTATTTATCTATTCATCAGTTTCATAAATGAGTATACGGTCACACATTTGCTATACAACTTTTCCTTCCAAACATCTATTTGCTTTATAAGGCAATCCTGTCCAACTAATAAGTAATGAATAGTCCCAAGTAATCATGAAGGCTCAACACTGTTCATTTTCATGGTAGCACGCTGGAATAATATGTAAATGAAATTGCTTAATATACATGTGTAGTTCAAGGCATAAGAACTAAAGCTTTAGGATAAGTTGAATCATGTGCAAGTATTGTGCACTCCACGTGCTATGTGAACCTACCATGTGATGTTCACACTCTTCAAAATGGGTGAAGTAGCCGTGTCAAAAAGACATGACACGGGCTCGGATACTTCCCATATGAAGGTTATGTGGCATGAAAATGGAAGTCATGTATAGAAGAGAAGTCCAACAGCAGCAGACCTCCAAACTGACCAAACTTGACCAAAGAGACGACATGAAAGCAGTGGCGGACCCAGAGTTTCGAGTCAGCACGGGCGACCGTCGTCGCAATAAAATATTAAGAGCCTCATTTGATACCCATTTTTTTGTTTTTGTTTGCAAAAAAATATATTTTAAAATAGTGATTTGATGGAGAATGTGTAATTAAAAATAAAAACTTTTTTGAATTTACATATAATATTATTTTATTGAAATACATGTGGTTAAAAAAAGAGAAAAATGTATTTTTTAAAAAAAAAAAATGGAATCAAATGATGTATATAATTTAAATATAACAATTATTTTGTTCAAACTGAACATATATAATTTTGTTATAAAAATGAACAATATTTACCAAATGATATTGTGCCCTATTTTTGTATAATTTAGCATAGTTCAAATTTTTTATAATTGCATTACAATCGTAAATATGTAACATGTATTATTTTGGCAAATTTGAAATCAAATTTAAAGAGTGCCATATTGGTCAAGTGGTTACCATATTAGGGAGAGGTTTTGGGTTCGAATCCCCCTCTCTTATTACAATTAATTTTGGGCAAAAATTGGTAAAATTAAACATATTTCACAAAAAAATTGTTGCCAAAGGGATTCGAAATCAAAACCTCACATGGAGAATATGGGCTCTTTGCCAACTGAGCTACAAGACACAAGTGCAAAGAAAACAGCTTACTATATATATAATATAAAACTTTTATTCATTTTCAAAAAAAAAAAAACTATTCCGGCTGATCCAGCACGGGTGGCCGCCCCGGCTCGCCGGGTGCTGGGTCCGCCCCTGCATGAAAGCCAATGAACATATATGTACATGTATTTGTGTGTCTCTGTGAATGAGTTCATATTTTGAAGACAAACTTTAAATAAATATAAGTGTCACCTCCCTAACATCTTAAACTTTTAAATGAGGTGGTTCGATATATTCTGGTTTAAATCTCATTGCCACTAATTTATAAAAAATTTAAACTTATCCAGCACGAGATGGTGCACGCTGACAGTCTTTAACTATATAAATATACAACAATCTTTTAGATAAGGTGTTTCAATATTCACATGCACTCACATAATTGAAAGCTGAATCCACAATTGTCCACAAAGATCAGAGGCTAAGCCACAACAAGTTACATCAAACCAATCATTCTTTTGCCCTAGTCCAAGGATTGCTAACACTTAACATAGCATGTTTCATACACTCCAGAGTAATTAAAAAGAAGCAGTGTTTCAGTGCTTCAGATCTTCGTCAGCTGGTTTAAATAGTAGTTAATGAATGATTTACCATTTGAAACTTTTGGGTGCAAAGGTGGATAATTGTCTTCAACTATCGAAGTTTTGTTCTTCGTAAATCCATTTTGCTTGAGTGGACATCTATTTCCAAACTGATGCACCATTAACGCATACATCAACAAAATTGTCATCATTAGTGTATTTTAAATTGTAACGAAATAATCATTCTCGTGCCTTGGGGAACAAATAGTGATTCCTCCATGCATCTTCAGAGGCTTAAAGATGGCTTAAAAAAGTGAGGTCCATACAAAATAATTTGTTTCCAAAAACAAGCCAGCAAATGAAGAATTCTCCATCAAATAATAACTGACATATACAAAAGACGCAAAGGGCATACAATTTCTTACCACGACTACATTGAGCTACTCAGAAGTTTCATGAGGCTCCATAAAAGGATTTAAAGCATTTGTCTTTTGTATATTTGGCTATCGATCTTGTCCATCTGTAATTCTTTAGCCCGGCCCTAGTTGGCTGCCATTTCTAAAAGCTGATTTTCAATCATACATTTTATGGGATCCACAACTTTTATCAATTTTTCAACCATGTGTTTTCATCAAAATCTATTAAAAATATAATTTTTATCTAAACCAAACAAGGCGTAATAGTGTTAGTATGTGGCAGCATTTATATCACGTCTTAATTTTGTTAGACAAGTGTTTCAGTACACCTTATTTACAAGATAGATATCGTATATGCAATATATACCGTATATGCACCAGTTACCATATATGCAATAATTACCATATATGCAACGGTTATCATATATGCAAGAATTAAACACCGGATTTCCATATACCGGTTTTGAATATATTATATTCAATTATATATAACAGATTTAATAATCTAGCAATTGGAAAATAAATTAAAATTGGAAAACAAATTAAACAAGGCGTAATAGTGTTAGTATGTGGCATCATTTATATCACGTCTTAATTTTGTTAGACAAGTGTTTCAGTACTGAATACCGTATTTACAAGATAGATATCGCATATGCACTAGTTACCGTATATGCAACGGTTACCGTATATGCAAGAATTAAACACCAGATTTCCACATACTGATTTTGAATATATTAGATTCAATTATATATAACAGATTTATTAATCTAGCAATTGAAAAACAAATTAAAATTAGAAAACAAATTAAACATTAAAATTTTAACTTGAGCCCTGTGTTACACACAGTTTCCTTAAAATAGATTCGCCCTCTCACCGTACGGTTTGAGGTATAATTTGAGAGTATGCTTTTCAAGATACAACGGAATAATAGCAAAATCTGAGCACCACAGACTTTACTCCGGCGAACTGAGTTAGACGAAGACAAACTCTCATTGTATACAGATGAAATTTCAGATGAAATTCGTGTGTTGAAAAGAGGAAAAACAAGACATATATATATTGGCTCTTAAGAGTGTAATTTGCCCATTCAAATAATGTCAATTACCATAGGAGTTTCAGGATTTTCAACTGTTTCAGAAAATGAAAAGTCAGTGGAATAAAATAAAATTGTAGCAAAACGTGGACACTCTTGCTCCTTTCAGTCCGACATTCGTGTACGCACACAAGTTCAAGGCTTGAATCTGAAACCTATTTCGGTCCATGATTTGCACCTCCATGCGCGCACACGTGAAGAGAGCATCTATGCTACACATGATTACACAATTCTAAAGTGTAATCCTTTATAAATTGGTTTTAGTTTTTATCCACTTCCTATGTCGGACAAACTCTTTTTTTAGTTTTTCTACCAACATAAACTCATTTTAAGTGGCATACTTTGAGTTTCAATTTCTCATTCACCCGAGCATCAATTTTTACAAGTAAATATATAATTTCGATGTACTCACGGAGGAGAACACAAATCAATCTTGATTTTCCAAAATAGCCAAACAGGCCCTACTCAAAAATCACTCCAAAGTCAGCTATATACTCATTTTTTCCAACAAATGTATATTACTCCTATGTTTGACACCCATTTTGGGAGAAAAAATGATTTTTGAATAGTGATTGATGGAAGAATGTATAATTAAAAAGTAAGGAGAATTTTTAGGTTTATGTGTAATATTATTTTATTAATAGAATGTGTGGTTGGAATGAATAAAGAGAAAAAGAATGAGAATGAGAATAGAAAAAAATGGGTGTCAAACATAGGATACAAGGATGATGACAACGAAGTTCATTACAACTCATCTTTCTGTGCTGTATTTTCCTTGAATTGCTTATCAGGATCCTAAAAGGCCTAGAAATATTCAGAAACGAAACTAAATACTAAAAATAGTATACTAGAACTAGTTTGATAATCCATGAGTTAATAGCAGGCCGTTTAGCTATTATATTTACACCTCATGGATTGTTAAACTACTTGTACAAAATCATTGTACAAGTAGTTTAATTCAAGAAAAATGCTTCTTTTGTCTGTAGATGAGGAAAGGAGTACAAAATCATTGTACAAGTAGTTTAATTCAAGAAAAATGCTTCTTTTGTCTGTAGATGAGGAAAGGAAGAGACACTGAAATGTGAGTAGTTTACATACAATTAATGCATAGTGACGTGAGAGGTTATATCATATTAGTTTGAATTTTACCCACTTACAAATTAATTAAAATTCAACAAATTTGGGTGGATAATTTGAATTTCTAGTCCTTATAAATTGTTAACAGTTACAAGAAAGCTATTTTATGGGATTTGTTTCATTTGGAAATGAGACTATTCAAGTTTGATTTCTTGATTGTGCTAGAGGTGGACAGGGGACAGACCAAAGGAGACATGTTTCCTATGATGTTTGTTAAATCATTTTGACTTTGTATTTAGTGCATGAACTTTGTCAACAAATTGATTCATAATTTTTTGAGTTTAAATTGAAAATTTCTTATTCAAAATTTAAATATCTCATGCTCTAATATTGGTATTGTAAAATAATTAAATTTTATTCATATATAAAGCAATTTTATAATCCTTCAATTAATAATTTTTTGTCCCCTAATAATGAACATAGATGAAAGGTAGTAGATCAAGAATATGAACTTTGATCTAACAGTTTCACTTATTATACAAATTATTAATAATATTTGCAACTAATAAAAAAATTATTAACTATTATACGTTGATCTAAGGAGTTTCGAGCCGTCTTGTTTGAAACTTTGAGTAAGAATCAACAGCAGATTCCAATACTTTTCAACAGAAGTTCACGCAAATTACGAGAAGATTGATGGTGACACACCTCATACTTTCTTGTTAAGATTTATTTACTCAAAATCAAAATCTTGTTAAGATTTGAAGCTTAAAGTTTACGTCGCAACAAAGGAAGAAGACAACTTCTTTGGCATCGGATTAATCTGCAGAAATGTTAAGGTGTTATTGTTGCTGCCCTTTCCAAATCTATTGCTGGTTGCATTGATTCACAAGCGGGCGAATGCTTGGCTATCTTGACGCAGGCATCTGCCTGCACTTAGCTTTGAGCTACCCTAGCCACATTTTCTGAACATGTACTTCGTGGGTGGCTATGTTTTCTTCTTGAGGACATCCCAGGAACCTTCATATTCTTCCAGATCCAGTTTATTGCGAAGCAAAAACGTCTAATGAAGATTCACAATTTTGATATTAACAAGTATAATGAACTCAAAAAAAGTTTGTTTATCCTAGTTCATCGGTCCCCAAGGAAAGTGATGTATCATTTAGTACTTCATTTGGTGATGTTCAAAGATATAATTTTCGAGTTAAAGATGAAAGAAGAGTAACAAAGTTTACTCTCTATGTGGAGCCTATTCTTCTGTACCTATGCACCCTCGTACTTTGTATGGAGCCTATTCTTCTTTGGTCTTTCAAATTGCCTCTTTGGAGTTGGAGGGAATATTTTGTCAACCATGCTACAAGTACATAATGTATTACCTAATGTGTTACCAAATGCCCAGGATTGTCAATTCGGTAACCAATTAGGTAAAAAATTATGTACAACAGGAATAATTCATATTTTGTTTTCAATTCTCTCTCTCTTGAGCTGAACTTTAGGGGAAAATTTCTGGGTCCGCCCCTAGTCACAATAACGAATGCAGCTATATATGCATTTTCTAATTATTGTAATGCAAGCGTGGTTGGATAGACGACATTCCATCCTTTACCATCTCTTCCTAACCATTCAAGCAAAAAGCGGGAAAATTGTACTAGTATGTACATTCATTCTGTTGATCAGGCACATTACAAAAGCTGCAGAGAATAACAGCAGAGAAAAACCCGAAAAAAAATAACCTTAACATACTTCCACACTTAAAATGGTCAAAGAAGTACAACAAACACCCGGCTTCTCGATAGCCAAGGATGTAACATAGTACAGTAGTATAAGCTTCTTGCACAATTACACAATCCACACACTAAATACAGTTCCTAAGCCGATTCCAATATACATTAACTATCTGTAGCATCCCGACACGCTGAACTTAAAAAATGCATTCCAGGTTCGTCGAGGTTCAAATCACGACAGAGTGAAATTAGACTCAAGTTTTTTTTTTTTTTTTTTAAGTACTTCGCGATCAAGATCAAATACTACTGTTAGACGTAATTTTGGACATAATTATGCCAAAAATACATGATTAACTAGTCAAGGAGAGAGGATTATTTGGTGTACAGATTCTATCAGCTGGCAGCCACAGCATCAGTCCTCGGGCTAGTATCAAGAAGCTGACGAAGCTTTGTTCCCGAGCTTCTACTCTCGTAAGTATCATCTTCGTTCTTCTCGTCGGCGTTATTAACTCTTGCGAGTAAATTTGCCGTGCCAATTGGTTTCAGCCTTGGATCATCAATTTTGTGTAGACTTATCTCTGTTTGGCCTAGCTGTCCATCTTTTAGTTTCTCCTGGGAATTGTAAGCCATTTTATCATGCAAAAGCTATTAAATATAGGACGAAAGTAAGAAGAGATGAACAAAATGAAATATCAGTACCATTATCGTAGCGTTCTCGATCTTCAGTTTATCCGAGTTTTCCATTAATTTAGTAATCTCGGATTTGAGCATAAAATTCTCATTAGTTAGTGTTTCAACCTTCATAGCTAGTTCCCCAGCCTCAGCCTGAGCAAGGAAGAGTAGGCTACGGATTAGAGAAAAATAAGCCCGAAAGAAAAAATGTAAAACAAAAGTAGGTTATTTTCAACTTTGACCAAACATGATTTTAAGCTTAGCCAAACATGATTACTCGGATACTACTCATACCTGTTTCCTCAACCTTGATCTTCTAGCAGATTCTCGATTAGACTGTTTCCTTCGCTCTCGCTTCAGATCCCGCTCATTCTGCACATGCAAATTGAAAAGGAGTGTCAAGAACCGAGATTAAAAATCTGTATCCATTTTTGAAACTATATATTCGGGCACCCTAACTGATAGTTTACAGTATGTACATCACAAAGCCAAATCAACTCTAGAAAGTTTTTCGAGCATCGCCAGAAAATTAACTCCTTTAGCTTGGCTAATATCTCATGATCGCACACATAATGGAAACAGAGTAATGAGAGAGATTCAGAACTTACATGCAGCCAGGCTTCATTTGTCTTGAGTGGTTGTGGCAATTTAGCTGCAACAGACTTCACATTTGTGTTAGAAAGATCTTTGAGTTCTAGTGCTGTGGAGACGTTTGCTGTAGCCTTTTCAGGCACGACCATATCCATTGTACTGTTACGTGAATGAGCATTGCCCTCTACAGCTATCAGAAGGTTAAAACATAAGACTAAATTAGCACAAGAAGATTCAGCTTGCGGGAATGCAAGTAACATCTCCGTTTTTTAGAGAACTTCAAATAAGAGGTTACAAAACAAAACGATGAGCCAAAATTGTAAGGTAAGTTCACCACAAAAAAACACACAACACAATTTCAAATAAGAGTTGGAAGTTATGATCATAATTTGGAATGAAAGTTTTCTAATTACGATTCTAGGACAAGAAAGAAAGCTTACCATTGTTAGGAGTTCCCTCCCGACTTCTTTTCTTTCCTTTCCGACCAACCTAGAAAATGATACAAGAATAATGGTATAGTTAAATATCTTTGAACTAGTACAAAACACAAACCAAAACGAGAACTCATTTACCAGATCATTTAGTACATCAAAGAGATCCTTACCTCTGCAGTAATCCCATTACTTCCATCACTAGAATCTTCAGTTTCCCCGCTGTTCATAAGCAATAAAATCGACAATCGGTCAATAACATCGAAATAAGCATGAACCACAAGGAGTTCGTTTCTTCTACTAAAAGGACAGATGATCAGTTAATTATGAAAGCAATTGCCAAGTCAATACATATCAACAAACCTTTTTGAAAATCTAGGGTTAGATCCACCTTCAGCACCGTCAGAGTCGTCATTGCTATTACCTATTGACATTGCAAGCCCATTAAATGCTTTCAACTTCTTCACCATACTTCCATCTGTATTCTCAGATGACTTGGCCTGTGCGTCCACGCTCAAAGGAGTGCCACACTATACAAGAACATGACTATCGATGAGATCCTTTTCTTAAGAATGATACTGCCCGAGTTAAAATATCAAGGGACTGATAGAAGTTTGATAAAGGTGGAACTTACTAGAGGAACTCCAGGATGTGCATAAACGCCACCATGTGCATAGAATGCCGCGTATGGAGGCCCATAAGGTGGCATCATAGCCTGGAAAAAAAAAAAGCTTTTTCTATGTTTAACATTTCAAAATTGGGCAGCTTATTTATCCAGGATGAAGAATCAAACAGAAACCCCGATGCTGCCTTAAAAGATTGGGTAATACCTGTGGTGGTCCCCACATATAGGAGGGAGGCACGTGACCAGGAGTAACGGGCGAGTTTAGATATGGTGGTACAGCAAGTCGAGGACCATAGTAAGCCTGGAGATTAAACTAGCCAATAATTAGCTTCGACCAGCCCTTAATGTTAACGAGAACTCTATTTTCACTTCTTGACCATAGGAAGAAAGCATAAAAACAGAGTGAATAACCTGCATCTTCGCCCAATCAGGGAATGCGTGTATATTATGCTGGTCCTGTCAAAGAGATAAGCATTTTACACTGACTCAGAAATGACCTTAATAAATTATTTTTGTAACTATGTCATCAAATTACTGTGCATATTAATTTTTGCCTACCATTGCAGGCGGGGATGATTTCTCGGGCTTAGAAGGCTTCCCGTCTTCACTGTTTCCCATGATAACGTACAAAGTGCAGTCCTTTATTCAATTAGTAACTCAGAAAAGATCTTTAGATCTTCAACTCAAAAATACTGCATAAACAAGTTTAGATCAAATACTTGGAATATGCAGAAACATTTTTGCACGCATCAATAACTAAAGACGAAGTACAAGAAAGCCAAAATGGGAAAAGACGCAGGCTGAAAATGAAATAGCTATGCGAGTCATAACCGAAAAAATTCCACAAGTAGCCACTTCAAGCCAACTTAATATTGATCGTGTTGAAAATCCGATACGACGAGATAAACAAAACTTCAGCTACTGCGTTTAATTCACTAGAGATTATATGTTTAGTCCATTATGATTTTCTCTCAAAAAACAAAAAAAAAAATAGTTCTTCGTGTAATAGTCTTGTAAGTCTAAGGAAAAGACACAATCTTGATGTCGACATGAACCCATTATTAAGTGCTATATCTATTTCCGGCCGTCCCAATCCCAAAAGCAGGGTTTGTTACTAGAAAAAAAAAAAAAAATCAAATATAGTTGCTCTAAACAACAGACAACAACCAGAAACATTAAGATCAGCAATCCATAGTGGATTAAAATCAATTTTTTAGTACATTTTGATAAAATTTGATGAAACTTGTTCTTGAAAAGTCGTGGGTCTATCCTTAAAATTAGTGGATACTTTAACTTAAATTAAAATCTGAATTTTAATTTCTAACAAACAGAGGTAAGTCTTATTCTCAATGAAATCAAGATCAGCCATCTAAATTAAGCCTTATTCTGGATAAATTTTAGATCAGCTACGTAATTAAATATGATTATTTTCAAGATAACTTAAAATTGATCCCACCTTCATCCACCGTATCAAGAGGGCACAGAAGCCATGGGGGGCACTCTAGTCTTTTCACATCCCCACCCAAAACCAAATAATGTAATTCCCAACACAGAAAAGTTTAACTGCAATTCAGAATTCAGCAAGAAAACATGAAAGAGAACGAAAAACAAGTCAAATTTCATCGTACCTTAAATAATTCGACGTCCAAAAACTTCATTATAAAGAAAAGTTATAAGTCCAGGATTCAGAAAGTGCCCTTCTAAACTCCTTGCATTTCTCTCTCAGAGAATAACAGAGAACGAGAGAGCTTTTTTCCCAGTTTTCAGACTGAGAGAGAGGGAAGAGGTGCAACGATCCTAGTCATTGAACACGTGTTCGTATAAATAAGGGTTCACGTGTTCGGTGAAAAGATGTTGAACTTTATGACCTGTTTGATTTTAATTTTTTGATAAGTGATTTTATGAAAATTAATTTTTTTAAATGTGTAATTTAATGTATAAAAAGTAATAAATTAACATAAAAAATTAATTTATTGAAAGAATATATGATTAAAAAAAAAATTTAAAAAAAAAATGAAAAAACAAAATCAAACAAGGGCACTCGAATATGTAATTAGGATTCATTAACGACATATGTCACTTCTTGAGTTTAGTGAAATAATAAATTTTTCAGTCCAATCGAATCCAACCTTCAAAGAAGCATCACCAACCCCAATAAATGCGATGGCAAAAGCGCTAAGGATGAAAGTCATGAAACCACAAACGATGTTGCGAGAACTCGACCTTCTATTTTTATAAAACTTATCCACTCATTTTTAAGGAAAAAGGAAAGAAACTAGACATTCTCTCCGTCTTAGGTCACATGTATGAAAAGGTTTATATGTTGTACAGGATTGGATTGAACTACTGCGAAACTTATCAATACTATAAACGACAGGAATTGAATTGATATGTTCATACTTAACGTGTCGTGTTATTAACAAATATAAATTATTTATATTTAACTAATATATAAATAATTTTCAATTAATTATATTTTTTAAATTTGTGTGAAAATAAAAGCAAATAATGTCGATCGGCCTGTGATTGACAAACATTATTTTAAAATTCTTTATTCGACAATTTCATTTTCAAATGTACATTCACACAATAAAATACATTTTCTAAAAATTCAATATTTAAAATTTTATTTTTGTAAAATAATGATCATCGGGCAATCGGTGAGCTGGCACATGAAAATGCGTAACAGATATAAATAATGTTATATTTATTTATTTATTTATCCGTGTGTCAACCTTTACCATACACGTGTTTGTAGATGGCTCGATCTACGCGGATTCTTGTTGGCCAACTAATAGCGCCAGTGGCCAGAGCGTCATGTGGCTGACGTGTTCTTTGTTTTGAAAATTGTTCTTAAATGGAATTGATTAATCTTTCAAATCCAGAATGGGTTACCCACGATTAAGCTCTTTTAAGGTCTGTTTGGCAACTCAGCTTGCAAACAAATTTTGCATTCAAATCACACAATTTGGTCAAGCTTAAAAATTATTATATATATGAGAGTAAGAAGTGGAGGGTTCGATTCCACAGTGTTCTACTCAAGTTTTAAACAGTTTCGAGTACTAGAATCCAGTGGCGGACCCAACAATGAAGTACGGTCCAGGCGGACGTTGACCGATCAATGTTGACAATCAGCGATCGTAAGAGCGATGCCGTTTATTAATATTTAATTAAATAATATTAAAAATTATTCTATATATATATATACACAAATATATATATAAACGCACTAATCCCCCCAATTCTAAATCCAATTTCAAATTTCCTCAATTCCAATTCATAAATCATATATGAAACAATACTAAAAACTATCATAAATCATGATTTCATAGCTCATAAATAAAAAATAATAATAAAAAAAAAACACAGAAAACTCACGGCATCGGTTTGCTGCTGCAGCCGTTCACAAGACAAGAGCTTTCGGCACGACTAGCTGACTGGACTGGTGGACGGTGGTGGTTACAGAAATCTCATGTGTATGGTGAAAAATGTGATTGATATTGATTATTTGACTTGAATTTAGATTAAAATTATATTTTAATACAGCCCAAACAAGCCAATAAAAAGCATTTCAAAGAAATTTCCAAATCCCTAAAAGGAACAAACCTTACCGACCCATAAATTCAACGACTTTGATGCATATTGAAGTTTTCACCAACGCTTTCTTACGCGGAAAAGCACTATCTCTATCATTGCCACGTCATTTCTCCACCGTTTCTTTGTCTATTCCTTATTCCCAAACACTTTCCTACTCACTCTTACCCAATTGGACACGTGTCCACTTAGGGCCTACTCGGTCTAACTAAAAGATATGTTAAACTAATCAAACCCGGGCCTACTTCTGACTCCATTGATAAGGACCTGTTTGATAAGGAGGATAAGCCGGCAGGTGGGTACGGTAAAACTTCTTTTTTACGTTAAAATCGCGTCGAACGTTTAATTTATTATTTTTATTTTTTTCCCATTCAGCTTCAGTTGCATAAACAGTACTTTTTTAAACAAAAGTTGACGCTAAAATCTTACGTGACACAATTAAGTGGTAACATGTCAAAAAAATGAAACCATTACATCAAGTTAAAATTGTTGAAATTTGGTTAAGTAAATAGACTATTCTACTCGTCAATTAGATGATAGTAGTACATTTGAAATCTAAAAATTAATTCTAAATAAATGAGAAATTGTTGTCCAAAATTACGAAGAAAATGGGAAATTTAACATATAAGGTCGCTCAGTGGCAGTCTGGCGCATGCGAACAGGAGGGACGGATTTAGTGGGGCCCGATCAGCCCCCCAACCCATTAATTTTTTTAGTTGAAAAAAAAAAAATTATTCTGTAATCCGATCATGGATTCGTTCCTGGCGAGCAGAGAACTCCCTGCTCAGAGCACTTAAGCGTCCAATTGGGCGGCTAGAAAACAGCTTGAAGGGCCGCGTCTCTTCATGAAACATGTTGAATTTTAGGGTGCGTTTCTCCGACACATCTCAATCTCTATAGAAAGGACATCCTCGATGGTCTAAATTCATTCCATAACACATGCATTCATTGTATTACACCAAATTCATTCTATTATCAAAGTTTTATTGCATAAAAAATTATTCGAGTAGAGAGTGAAAAAGCCAAATTCGAGTTCGTTAATTTACGTAATTTGAAGTGCTCCTCTTACGAGACTTGATCGTTGTATTTTAGGAGACGAATGTTGAAAAATCGTTAGCCCCATGTGGGGCATTATCGTTAAAAGACAAGGAATTCAACTTTTGCCTCGACCATATTCATTTTCATGGATTTCTCGTTTCTACTTTACGTATTCGATAAATCGAAGTTCTGTTTGGTTATACATACGTAAAAATGTATGTTGTTTTGAATAAAATTCATGCATGCTTACAATTTTACCCAAGAGTCTTAAGAGAAAAGGCATGTGAATTTTGCGCATAAAAATATAATTTAGTTCATTATATTGCTCATAAAAGTCAAGGGAAACTACTGCAAACATGGCTGCCCTTCGACTTACCAAAAACGCAAGGTGCAAACGAGAAATGCATGAAAATGAATATGGTCAAGGTAAAATTTAAAGTCTCTCTCTTTTTTTTTTTTGGATGATATTGTCTCACACGAGTTCTAACGATTTTTTGGCATTTGTCTCTCAAAATACAATGACCACTTTACGTAATAGGAGCACTCCAAATTATGTAGACCAATGAACCTATTGATATTTTGAACTCTCTTTATATAAAACTTGACTCAAAATAAATGCAAAAGTTATTTTGAAGTGATTATGTGTTGATATGATAATGCAATCATGCGTGTACAAATAAATGAAAACAAACACATGGGGTCTATATATAGTTGTTGAAAAGTTGTCAAATTTATCTCTATACTTGAAGAGATACACCCATTAGGAAATAATCATTCCAAAAGTCGTGATTTTTCATCTGAAAAGACACTTTTTGAGCCAAACCGTTCTAGAGTATTTCATAATATTCTATATAATTTTTCAATTATTTATGTATTTATGCTGCTTAAATTTGGCTTAATTCCTCTTTCACCAAAACGATTTTCACTTAAATAATCAATTCCAAATGAATGAGAAATTGTTGTCCAAAGTTAAGAGGAAAACGGAATTCAACATATAAAATCGTCGCTCGACGAACAACGAATTCCTTGCTCTGAACACTTAAGTATCCAACCGAACAGCTAACAAAACATGTAGAATTTTGAAACATATCTCTCCGGTCACAACTCCTCAACCTCTATAAAATGGACACTCTTGGTGGTCTAAATTCATTACATAACATATGCATTGATTGTATTACACCAACTTCATTGCATTATCAAAGTTTTATTGCATAAGAACTCATTCAATTAGAGAGTAGAAAAGCTAATTTTGAGTTCGTTTGTCTACATAATTTATAATACTCTTATTGTGATATGTGGTTATTGTATCTTGGTAGACGAATATCGAAAAATCGTTAACACTCGTACTAGAACAAAGAGTTCAACTCTTGTCTCGAGCGTATTCATTTTCATTCATTTCTCATTTCTACTTTACGTATTCAATAAGTCAAAATTCCATTCGGTTCTACACGTGTAAAAAGGTATGTTATTGTGAATATAATTCATTCATGCTTACAAGTTTATCCAATTATATTTAACAAGTTTTAAAATGATTGTTTAAGTGGAAATCTCTATTTGGTGAATGAGAAATTAAGTCGTATATAAGTAGTTTAAATACGTGAATTATTGAAAAATTATGTACTATGTTATGAAATACTTTAGAACCTTTTGGCTCAAAACGTGTCTCTCTGTATGAAAGACCATAAATTTTGGAATTATTATTTCTCAAAAGGTACGTCTCTTCATGTATAGGGACAAATACCAAAAGTTGTCTTTATTGATGCGCTATGTCTTTTGAAACACGACTTTTTTACTATGAATCTTATTAAATGTATATCAAAAATTACATAACAAATTATATAATACTACATGACAGTTTACCATTTGCCAATTTAAAATACAATTAACTTTTTTATCATATATTTTTTCTCCACATCATATTATGTAATTTATTATGTACAAGTAGCAAAATTCTTTAACTATATATACACCCTATGTGTTTGTTCTTATTCATATTTTACTTCATGATTGCATTATCATTTCAATGCATAGTCGGTTCAAAATAACTTCTACATTTATTTTGAGTCGAGTTCCATATAAAGAGAGTTCAAACAGTTAATTTGTCTATATGATTTGGAGTGCTCTTGTTATAGAACACGGTCGTTGTATTTTAGGAGATGAATATCGAAAAATCGTGACTACCCGTGTGGCGGTATTATTGTCTTAAAAAAAAAAAAAAAAAAAAAAAAAAAGAGTCGAACTCTTGCATTGATCATATTCATATTCATGTATTTCTCGTTTCTAATAGGTATTCAATTTCAATAAGTCGAAATTTTGTCCGATTTATGCACATAAAAAAGGTATGTTATTGGAATATAATTCGTGCATGTCTATTTTTTCCAACAAAAACTTCATTGACCATCTCCGTGATTTTTTTCATCGTTCAATTTTATTTATCATTACTATTAGATTTATTTCTCTAAGACCCTAACTGCTGAAAGAATATTTATTTATTTAAACTTGATTTTCAATGTGCACTTCGTGTAGAAATTTTAGTGATACCACTCTTTATTGTGGGACAAATGTATCGTTGTTTGTGCGAAATACGCAAGCGTACAAGTTTGTTGACAAGCGATAGTGATGATGCAAGAAATCGTACCTGGGTCGACCCGGACCGGATGAAAGAGTTCCACCCGCTCTGCCTCCAAATACCTGAAATAAAGGCGTTGAGGTGTGTCCTCGTAGCCCCTCCGATGCTTAAGTTAGTCAAACGGCCAAGAGATATTTTATATAACTAATGTTTTGTGGGAAAAAAGACGTACCTTATTCATGGGGAGGGCACACCTATTTATATAGGGCGGTGATAGAGTCCTAGATGGATTGATATTCTTTTTCCTGGGGGATGTTTGTGTTGCGCTAGGACTGTATAACCTTCTTTGGGAATGCCGAGATTTATGGTAAGTAGAGAGGTATAACAGTTAGGTTGAACTAGGTTTCCATGAGCACGTGTACTCGAAAAGGGGGGGCACGTGACGTTTGGTCCGTACGTGGGGTGCACGACCCCGACCTCGTGTATCGAGAAGGACGCCACAAGTGAGGAACAACCTCGACCTCGAGGTCATGCACTTCTTCGCTGGGCTTTCGCAATACCTCGAACCCGACCTCGATGGGCCACACGTATGGGCTAGATGTGATAGCCCAAGGTAGAGGTCGGGTACACATGTTGTATCATCATAAGCCCCCGTGCATCGAGCCCGTCGATGGTGGGTAAGCCCCGAATGGCGGGGTCCGGTGCATAGAGAGACGTTCTGGGATCGAGCTGGAATTGTTGGGCCTTGATGGGCCGCCACGTGTCGGAGTCGTGTAGGTTGGCAGGTAAAAAACAAAGATGAGCGACACGTGGCACGAACCAACGCCCTGGATTGAAAGACTTTTCACCTTCCTCAGGCCCCCTATAAATACCCCACTTTTTACCATTCATTTTTTCACCTTTTACTCTCAACGTCAGTCGAGATCGAGATCGGGGTTCGTTTAGCGTCCACCTTAAGAGGTAAGTGTTCGAGCTTTTAAGTTATTTATTTATCATGTCTAGTAGTAGTAGTGAGGGGTCGAGTGGCAGTAGTAGTAATAGTGCGACGTCTAGAAGCTCGAACCTGAATAGACCCGAACCCGATAAGTCGTCACTCATCCCCATTGCAGTGCCCCTATCCTCTCAGCCCGAGGTCGAGTCTGTCATGTCGTACCCTAGGATAGCGACCATGTATAAAGAACACGTGGTCATAAAAATAGCGAGGGAGTTCGGGATTATGCCTACTTGTGACATTAGGACACCCGGCCCCGATGAAACCATTTTGGATGCTCGGGACGGGGAGATGACTTTTTTTAGAGACGCCTTAAAGGCCGGGCTTAGGTGGCCGCTGCATTCGTTTTTTATCGACGTCCTCACCTCGTACTTAGTCTGCCCGGGCCAGCTAGCCCCGAATGGCTGGAGACTACTAGTATATTTCTTTATATTATGTAGATGTCTCGGGGTTGTTCCTAGGGTCGACCTTTTAAGAATGGTCTATGACTTGAAATACTCGCCGGGGTATAATTGTTTTGTGTACTTGTCAGCAAAGGGGGGATTTAGGACGCCTGATACCCCGAGCTCACTTCGGGGTTGGAAAGAGAGGTTCTTTTTTGTTAGGCCCCAAAACCCCGACCATCCTTTCAGGCCGATGTGGTCAGTCCCCGATAAGGACAGTTTTAACGAGGGTCAAGCCTACTTCGAGGTCTGGGAGAGAGATAGGCTTAGGTTAGTTAATCACGACCCACTGGCGGCTAAGGTTGATTTCCTGCTCGAGGAAGACACCCTCGACCTTGCCAACGTGAGGGGCATCGAGGGTATGAGTCTAATTCCTTTCTTTCTTTGAGGTCAATCTCGAACTGAGATCGAGCTAATAACATGGCATATTTTTTGTTCGCAGAATTAGAGATGTCGTTCAACCCGTCTGCTCTGCTTGCCAACGTGCACAAAAAGTCCAAAGGCCCGAAACCGAAGCCACCGGCCCCGTCCAGAGGGAAGAAAAGGGCTCGGGATTATACCTCGAGCCAGATGCCCAGTGGGCCTGGGCAGACATCGAGGAGCCCTGGGCACAACCCCCAGCCTTCTCCCCGACCATCAGCCTCTCGGGGACCTGCCGAGGTGGTGGACCTCGACGATGAAGGTCCTCTTGGTCAAGAGGCACTCGAGGATCACGCTCGATGCCCCCTGATACCCTCCATGGTCGCGAAGTTCAAAAATGAGGTCGACCCGGGTGAAGGAGTTCGAGCTTTGGAGTTGATTTCGTTGAAGGTATGTTTATGCTGTCGTGCTTTTGTCTTGCAAAAATTGTAGTTGCTGAAGCCGGTTCTGGTTTTAACCTTGTGTAGGCCCTGAGCATGGCGAGGGGATTGTCATTGAGGAGCCTCGAGGCAACCAGCAAGGTAGAAGAGCTCGAGGCTTTGTTGGGAAAAAAGGAAGATCGTATTAGAGAGCTCGAGGTCGAGCGGGATCTCACTCGCATCGAGATCCGGAAGGTTCGGGATCAAATGGGCGAGGTGAAGGATGAGGTCGAGGAGGTGAAGCTGGAGCTGCTCCAGGTCAAGAAAGGGGTCGAGGAACAAATGGCCAGGGCTCGAGCTCAAGCGATCGAGGAGTTCAAGAACTCGGATGAGCAAAAGACCCTTCTCGGGGAATATGGCTCGGGGTCATACCATTACGGCCTGAGGCTGGCCAGGTCCTTTCTTCGCACGAAGCTGCCCGAGGATGCGAAGCCCCTTATCGAGGACCTCAAGTCGGTTAGTGAGCTTGCCAATGATCTCGAACTCTCTGAGTCCGAGCCCGAGGATCCTGCAGTCGAGGAGGTCGATACCCCTGGGGATGAAGATCCAGCAGACCCAACGGACCTAGACTAGGAATATCCTCGACCCTGAATGTAATATGTTTTTGTATTTTGTTTTTGAAAAAATGTACAAGTACATTGCCCGACCTGGTTTTAATGAATGATCGATATTTTTACTTCGCGTGTTCACGTATTTATTTTTTGTATGTCGTCGGTGTTTACTATATGAGTTCGAATTTTCTTCTCAGTAGAGGGATTCAAACAGCTCGAGCGTGTTATAGCTTGGTCGTTTTATGAACGAGCTCGAGCGTGTTACTTGGCTCATTTCTGGGCCAAGTAGCTCGGTCGTGTTATGAACGAGCTCGAGCGTGTTACTTGGCTCATCTCTGGGCCAAGTAGCTCGGTCGTGTTATGAACGAGCTCGAGCGTGTTACTTGGCTCATCTCTGGGCCAAGTAGCTCGGTCGTGTTATGAACGAGCTCGAGCGTGTTACGTGGCCGATTTCTGGGCCAAGTAGCTCGGTCGTCTTATGAACGAGCTCGAGCGTGTTACTTGGCCGATTTGTGGGCCAAGTAGCTCGGTCGTGTTATGGACGAGCTCGAGCGTGTTACTTGGCTCATCTCTGGGCCAAGTAGCTCGGTCGTGTTATGAACGAGCTCGAGCGTGTTACTGGCCGATTTCTGGGCCAAGTAGCTCGGTCGTCTTATGAACGAGCTCGAGCGTGTTACTTGGCCGATTTGTGGGCCAAGTAGCTCGGTCGTCTTATGAACGAGCTCGAGCGTGTTACTTGGCCGATTTGTGGGCCAAGTAGCTCGGTCGTGTTATGGACGAGCTCGAGCGTGTTACTTGGCTCATCTCTGGGCCAAGTAGCTCGGTCGTGTTATGAACGAGCTCGAGCGTGTTACTTGGCTCATCTCTGGGCCAAGTAGCTCGGTCGTGTTATGATGAGCTCGAGCGTGTTACTTGGCTCATCTCTGGGCCAAGTAGCTCGGTCGTGTTATGGACGAGCTCGAGCGTGTTACTTGGCTCATCTCTGGGCCAAGTAGCTCGGTCGTGTTATGAACGAGCTCGAGCGTGTTACGTGGCCGATTTCTGGGCCAAGTAGCTCGGTCGTCTTATGAACGAGCTCGAGCGTGTTACTTGGCCGATTTGTGGGCCAAGTAGCTCGGTCGTCTTATGAACGAGCTCGAGCGTGTTACTTGGCCGATTTGTGGGCCAAGTAGCTCGGTCGTGTTATGGACGAGCTCGAGCGTGTTACTTGGCTCATCTCTGGGCCAAGTAGCTCGGTCGTGTTACTGTATTGCCTGTGGTATCGACCTCGAACACTTTTGTTGCGAAAACGGCTGAACCGATTAAGATCGAGGTCGGTGTTTATGATAATGTTTTGACGGAGACAACTAGCTGCCGTAATGGACTTGAGTGTTCTTAAAATAACTGATGTTACACGGCATATAGGCCATATTGAGAACTGAAGAGTACTTGGGCACGCAGGCCATAATAAGAAAAATAAACTGACTATCCAAACTCCGAGTAACTGACGCCCGCTTTTTCTTGACTACTTATAGTAAATTTTTAAATTGTCCGCGTTCCATGGCCTAGGGAGTGGCTTCCCAGAGGTGTCCCTCAAACTGTATGACCCCGCCCTCACTCTTCGTATCACTTCATAAGGCCCCTCCCACGCGGGTCCTAATTTTCCCGGGGGGTGGCCTGCGGCTGCAGCACTCCGGAGAACCAAGTCCCCGACTCTAAATCTCCTTGCTTTGACCCGAGTGTTGAAGTGTTTGGCTGTTCTGTTCTGATAGCTGGCTGCCTTGATAGAGGCCTGCTCCCTTACTTCCTCGAGCAGGTCGAGATGTTCGGTTGTTTCCCCTGCGAATGTTTCAGTCAAACTCTGAGTTGGGAGGCTAACCTCGATTGGAACAGTGGCCTCCACGCCGAAGGCTAGCATGAAGGGAGTTTCGCCGGTCGCGGTTTTGTGAGAGGTCCTGTATGTCCATAATATGGCGGGCAGTTCCTCTGGCCAGTTGCCCTTTGCTTCTCCAATCCTCGTCCGGAGGTCATGCAGGATTATACGATTGGTAACCTCGACGAGGCCGTTGCTTTGAGGATGCGCAACCGACGTTAGCCGGTGGTCAATCCCGAGATTGTTGCAGAAGTTTTTGAACTGCGCATTATCAAACTGCCTCCCGTTATCTGATATCAATACCCTGGGTATCCCGAATCTGCAAATGATAGACCTCCATACGAATGACCTGACTTTGGGCTCGGATATGGTTGCCAGTGGCTCGGCTTCTACCCACTTGGTGAAATACTCTACTGCTACGATGACGAATTTGAGCTGTCCTCTGGCCAACGGGAAAGGCCCGAGGATATCAACTCCCCACTGCTCGAAGGGCGCGACGCATGGGATGGATGTCAATTCCTCGGCGTGAGTATGTACGACGTTGCCAAACCTCTGGCATTTGTCACACCTCCTGACATATTCTGATGCATCCTTCTTCATGTTGGGCCAGTAGTATCCATACCTTATGAGTTTGTACGCCAGCGCACGAGCCCCTTGGTGATTCCCGCATACGCCTTCGTGAACCTCTTCCAAGGCTTGAAGAGATTCGGAGGGCTTGAGACACCTTAGGTATGGTAAAGTAAGACTTCGGCGAAACAACATACCCCTGATTACACAATACCTCGCTGCCCTAGCCTTAATGCTTCTTGCCTGTCGATGATCTGAGGGTAGGGTTCCGCCGTTCAGGTATTCTATTATCGGGTCCATCCAAGAGGGGTTGTCCTCAATATCCATTACACTGGGCTTTTGGCCGATACTGGGTTCCATTACCATCTTCAGGTGCACCGTTCTGTCAAGTCCATCGGTTCCCATGAACATGAGTCTGGACAGGGCATCGGCTCTTGAGTTGTGGGCTCTTGCAATCTTCGTAATCTCGCAACTCTTGAACTTTCTTTGTAGGTCATGCGCTTTCAAACAGTACAGGCTCATCTTTTCGTCTTTCTTCTCAAAGGTGCCTTCGGTCTGGGCGACCACCAGCTGGGAGTCACTGAATACGTTAACATTCTTTATTCCCAGGTTGTATGCCATCTCCAGTGCCAAGATGACGGCCTCATACTCTGCCTCGTTGTTGGTGGCTTCAAATTCGAATCTGAATGCGCATTGAATTTCAGTGTCTCCCGTTGGGTCAGTGATGATAACTCCGGCACCTGACCCCGCACTGTTCGACGCTCCATCAACGTATATTTTCCAAACTTCTGAGGTCAAGATCGGGTCTCTATCCTGTGGCCCCCGAGATCTGGGGGTAAGCTCGGCGATGAAATCTGCCAATGCTTGCGCCTTGATCGCTAGTCGCGGCTTGAACTCAATGTCGAACTCCCCCAGTTCGATTGCCCACTTGAGTAATCTACCCGAAACATCTGGCTTCTGGAGTATGTGCCTTAGAGGTTGGTTAGTGAGGACAACAATTGGGTGCGACTGAAAGTACTGGCGAAGTTTTCGGGCCGCTACAACCAATGCAAGAGCAAGCTGCTCAGCCAATGTGTACCGAGTCTCTGTATCCAGGAGCACTTTACTTATGTAGTATACGGGTCGCTACACTTTACCAACATCTTTTACCAGAACCGCACTCACCGCACCTTCGGAGACCGCTAGGTATAGTAGCAACGTATCACCAGTATCGGGCTTCACGAGTACCGGCGGGGTGGCCAATGTCTCCTTCAGCTCTTGAAAGGCGGTCTTGCATTCTTCGTTCCATTCAAAGCTCTGGTTGCTTCTCAAAAGTTTGAAGAATGGTAGACATTTCTCTGCTGCACGAGACACGAACCTGTTCAGTGCTGCGACTCGGCCCGTAAGCTTCTGGATGTCCCTCTTACACCTGGGTAGTTCCATAGACACCAATGCTTCTATCTTGTCGGGGTTGGCCTCTATCCCCCTGTGGGTGATCATGAACCCCAAGAACTTACCGGACGCCACCCCAAAGGCACACTTAGCTGGATTTAGCTTCATCCTGTATCTCCGTAGCGTTGCGAATACTTCTTCCAAGTCGGCAATGTGGCAGTCCACCCGCTTACTTTTGACAACCATATCATCAACG